>JXSR01S068002.1:87710-126179 GCA_000969725.1 Ophiothrix spiculata | reverse complement strand
TTTTGAATATCATCATTTGCATATAATTAGCATATTTAAAACAAAAACCAGGAAAATCTATAAATACCTATATTTTTAACAATCTTGACGTTAATTTGAACATTTTGCATTCAGACAGTTTGTTACCACATGCTGAAAATTTCTGTCAGACGAATTTTGATTATTTTGCGTTCTTCTTTTTTTTTACCCAAAAATGTGCAGAAATCACCATTTTTTGAATTGCCTATATTTTGTTCAGATTTTCATTAAATGTTCTAATTTTGGTATTAAAGGATACAGAAAAACATGTTTAAAATATCTGTTAGACAGATTTTTGAAATACTTCATATTTTTGAAGTTACAACTTAATTACTGTTTAATTGTGTTTTGACTTGGAAACCATTTTGACATTTTTGCTAATTTAACAGAAAAGTCAAATGCAAGCACCAAAATTTCATCAAAAGTGTATGTAAACTATGGTTATAGATAACTTCTGTATATTTTTTCTGGAGATAAAACAATAAATCAGTTATAATTAATAATTCTTAATTATGGACTAATTTTAAAGGCTCTAGTATTCTGCTAGCAATTTACAGCTATTGTATTTTCCAGACCATAAGTAACCCAATAGTTTAGCATTGCTCACAACACCATTCATACACTCATTGCAAGAAATCAATAGTGTGGTTTAAAGGACTTGATCATTCAGTTGACACATTCTATAAACGCACCACTAATTGGCTTGATATTTTGCCTTGTCAGCAATATTCTACTTTCGACCAATATCTCAGTTTCTAGTGAACCAATTAACTTGGAATTGTCAGCATACAAGGGGCTGCCCTTGGCTAATATATATTTAAAATATGAAAGTGGTACTGCGTAACATAATAATATTATAGTTATTTAAAATTAGGAAAAATAAGACCTGTTCCACTGTATAGTGAAAATTTGTCATGAATTTTGTTAAATTAAATTTAAAACATTTCAATTATTCACATAAATATAAAATTTGTCAAAAGAAAATATGATTATGTTATTTATTTTGATGTTAAAGTTGTAGATCACTCACGAAGTGAAAAGCTTTACTTTTATGGCATAATAGTATAGGAAATTTACATGTTAAACTTACTATATATAGATCGGTATGTGATGCATCTTATGTGATGCATCTTCATGATACAGCACCATTCATATCGTCGGCTACATCACATAACAGGCCTATCTCACGAAATACGTGTTTCAAGAAAAATTTGACTTAAAATCTTCCATTTGTAATAAGCTTGAAAAACATGTATTGTGTTATTCACTACCAGGCAAAAGGTGATATCATTATGAAAACAAACTTTTTTATTTAGTAGGCCTAATAATAAAAGCTGGTTATATAGCCAGCACTGTTTTATTTAACTGTGAACGTATAGATCAGTATGTGATAAAGATTTTTCAGGTTTTCCAAACGATGTCTAAGATAGACCCAGATAGACCCGTATGCAACGTATTCATTGCCATATTATAAAACCGCATGATTGTCGTATCGGTGTTTCACATACAGTTCTATCTTAAGATAGAACCATATGTGATGTAGTTTTTCATTAATCGCATACTGAATTGTGTGGGATAGGTCGAGATAGTACCCTACTGGTATGTGAAAACATTAATTTGCATTTATTGCTCATTAATCAAATTTGTTAATTAATATCTAATTAATTAGGTAGAAATCTCATCTCAAATTCTGCAATCTTGAAGAGTTCAGCGTCAAAGTATTAATTCCCAATTTTCTCAAAAATGTCAAAAATACGAGATAGAACCTTATGTAGCCGACGATATAGAACACCTATATAGACCGGTATGTGATGTGCTTGTATACTGAATAGACCGGTATGTGATGCGCTTTATTTGCTATACAAATGTACATAATTTTTGTCTCGCCTGAACATTTTCAGGAAGAGACATAGCATTCCAATTTTCTGTTCGACATCCCCCGTCCACAAATTTTGTCCGGAGCAAATCTCGGAAACCGCATGCCCTACGTTAATGATATTTGGTGACTAGGTAGACCCGGAGCCGAACTGGATCAAGCAATAATTTTGACGCAAAATATGCTAAATAAGTACCTAATTTGCATAATTTATGCATAAAATGGTTTAAATGGCATATTTTACAAAATGTGCACCCTACATTCATAAAATTTGATGGGTAGGTGAGGATAGAGCTGCGCTTGTGCCAGCTGTAATTTGAGTGCAAAATATGCTAATTAAGTACCTAATTTGCATAATGTATGCATAAAATGTTGCTAATTTGTCAACTTTGTCCGATTTCAAAGGATAAGGTGTCAAATTGTTCGTCCATTGTTCAATTGTTTGGACCAGTGATCAAAAGTGACCCCGTCGTCCAACCACTCCTTTGGGGTCAAAGGTCAAAAGAAAGGTCAAATGTTCAACTTTGTACGATTTCAAAAGTTAAAGGTGTCAAATTGTTCATCTTGGACCACCGATCAAAAATGTCAATGGTGACCCCGTCGTTCGACCACTCCCTTGGGGTCAAAGGTCAAAAGAAAGGTCGAATTTTCAACTTTGTCCGATTTCAAAGGTTAAGGTGTCATATTGTTCATCTAGGACCACAGATCAAAAGTGTCAATGGTGACCCCGTCGACCGACCTTTCCGTTGGGGTCAAATTTTCAACTTTGTCCGATTTCAAAGGTTAACCCTAACCCCACTGAATCTCACAATATCCCATTCCACAAAGTTAAGAAATTCGCCTAAGTCCAAATACGTCATAGACCCGAGTCAGCTATGGTCACGAAATCGCTGCCATGGCAGCGCCTACTCATTGGCTTGACATAGTGATACTTGGACCGGGAAGCGGGGGGTCCCGGGTTCGAATCCAGGGGGGAACCCGTGATTTTTGACTGGCAAATTTCCGAGGAGATAGTTTTTAAACGAAGAAGTGGTCAAAAGTGTTAGGGTTAGGGTGTCAAATTGTTCGTCTTGGACCAGTGATCAAAAGTGTCAAAGGTGACCCCATCGTCCAACCACTCTTTTGGGGTCAAAGGTCAAAAGAAAGGTCAAATTTTCAACTTTGTCCGATTTCAAAGGTTAAGGTGTCAAATTGTTCGTCTAGGACCACAGATCAAAAGTGTCAATTGTGACCCCATCAGCTGACCTTTCCGCTGGGGTCAAATTTTCAACTTTGTCCGATTTCAAAGGTTAAGGTGTCAAATTGTTCGTCTTGGACCACAGATCAAAAGTGTCAATGGTTACTGTTAAGTAGGCGGTCAATTCAGTAGGCAGGCTATACGCAGACGAGACTACTGGTTCGCGAACCATCTTGTTGTATTTATATAGCGCAGTATGTGAAGCGCTATAAGGTCTGTACAAATGTATAGTAGACATGCTATCATAACCCTAACCTGCCTCAACAAATCCAACAAGTAAAAATCAAGAAATTTGCTTAGCCATGGCCTGGCAAGCCATACTCGGTGGCTTGCAGTAGTCATTATAGTCATTGGAACTCCCTCAAAATCCATTTTAGGGAAGTTTATGGATGGTCATTTTTAAATTTAATCATTCTTTTTGTATAATAATTCTAATCCACATTTGTTTGGCCTTTTTTGTTTTTGAAACACTCCATACAAATTTTGCAACCTGTTATGTTATGACCATTTGTTGGATTAAATTTGGGATTCCAAATTCAATTCTTCAATAGGAAAGGTGCATGTCACAGTGAACATTTGACATTTGGTGGTTCAGAGAAATATAAGTATATAGATGTACTTAGTTTTGATTCTTTCATTTTAAACTGTTTTAACTCAAATCTATTTTTCAACCAAATCTTATTGCTTTAAAGCAACGTTGGCAGGTAAAAACCGGGGCGGTTTTAACCGCCTGGTAAAAACCGGTTTAAACCTGGTTAAAACCGGGAGGTTTTTGCCACCCTTTTTGGCAAAAACTGGCAAAAACCTTGAAATGTGAAAAATAAGTAAATAAAACACTACACATTTGTTGCAATTGTTTAGTAAAACACTGAAACACCAGAAAATCTTGCCTTTTATGTTTTAAAGTACTGGAACATACAACACCATCAACATTTTTAATACTAGACATTTGGACATTTACATAACATTTGTTAAGGTTCCAAATACTTTAACCTAATATGAACTAATGTCACATTTATTTCCAAAACATGTATGTGCACAAGTACAGAGCATATGTGTACCGCCGCGGCAAAAGGGTCCAGTTGTCGACTCCTACATGTTGCTCATTGTAGCATATCTGTTGTATACAAATACCATACATTAGATATGCTACAAGGAGAAACATGTACGAGCCGACAACTGGACCCTTTTGCCGCGGCGGAACACATATATGGTTATTCTGTTGGATGCACTGATGTCATATCAACCCTTTTCTTTAATATATTGTGCGTAAATGTGTCTTTCAACTTTATTGTAAGAAAATATCCACATCAGTGCAGAAACATTAAATATTTTGGAACTATTGGTTCTCTCCTTAGATTTTGCACAGTAAGTTTCACTCCAGTAAACAAGAGTCAACATTTGCATCCATCAGAATATAAAACTAGCAAAACAATAACAAGATAGCTTAAAAGTGTATAAAGGTATGTAAGGTGTATAAACTCCCTAAATGTCATGAAAATAAGCAAAATTCAGAGATGCAAGGTTCCAGATTTTTTTTGGATTTCAGATAACTTGCAAAACCATGGACTGTCGATGTAAAATATGGCATAAAACATGAACTCTATGGGCGAATTTTACTTAAAAAGCATGGGTTTAGTTAATCTTTCCTTTTTTATAACTATTATAACCGTAACGGACCCTAGTAGTAGTACTAAAAAGCACTATTGGATAAAATCAAGAAAATAGTCTAAGTCCCATTACGTCACAGACGGGAGATGTATGTAAGTACTTTCGAGGCACCGAATCGCTGCCAGGCAGCGCCCGCCCCGTGGCTTGCTATTGCTTGACTTTGGATTGGGATGCAAGAGGTCCCGGGTTTGAGTCCCGCGATCGAATGAGGCGAAATAGCCATTTTTTGTATAGGAATTTCCAAGAAGATAGGTTTTAAACGACCGAGGGTTAGGGTTAATACTTAAGTACTGGTATCCCAAGAGGTCCAGATCACGTCATGAATATTTATAATTTGTATGCATACACTGTTAGAACGTTGGGCAAATAATTTACCCAACGTTGGTTCAACTATGAACAACCCAACTTCTGGGTAAATAATTACCAACGTTGCGTACAATGTTGGCTAATTACCTAACTGTTGGGTAAAAGTTTTAGCTAATTACCCAAATATTGGGTAAAATTTCATCAACAGTTGGTTAATATTATTTACCCAACAATTGGGTTGTTCATAGTTTAACCAACGCTAAAAAATTGAACAGTGTAATGAGAATATGAAAATGTGTAGTACTAGCACAAAGAATTATACAAGGACAATCAATTATTGGAATTTAAACTTAAATCAGTTAAATATGATAAGTTTAAATTAAAAACTCATAATAAATATAGTCCAATAATCTTCCTGTTATCCGTACAAAATTTTTGAACATGAAAATTTGTACGGAAAACAGGAAGATTTCAAACTCATGTTCAAAAATTTTGTACGGATAACAGGAAGATTATTGGACAAAATTTCACAAACCAGTTAAAATCTTTTTTATAACTTATAACTTGCAAGTATGCAACATGATCTACCTGCTAATACCAGTACCAAACACTTTGAACGTGATGCTGAAGTATAAAATGCAGCTCAGTAAATCTGGTTACATTATTTTGTTTTTTAAGGTTTATTCTGAATGTTTGTTAATGCCTTTTGTTTATGATACATTTATACATGGATGGAATTGATATATACTGTAGTAATATTATTTCTGAGGTCAATGCTATATGAACATGTGAAAATCAGATTTGAATACAATGAAATTTTGCTGGTTTTTGCCGGTTAAAACCAGTATTTGCCGGTTTTAACCAGGTTTTAACCGTTTCTGGCAAAAACTAGTTTTAGCCGGCTAAAAGCCAACCCTGCTTTAAAGTGAGTTGAACATGTTTTGTTTTGAATAGGATTTATTGCATAACTCGCAGAGTACTGTTTAATTTAAACTTCAACTTAACTACTGATTTATTTATTTTATTTTATTTATTTTTATTTCAGACATATTTAAAGAGGGTAGCCAAGATTAGTGATCTAGCACTACTTTCCACAGGGGCCCTCTATACATAAAAATTGTACAATATACAAATATAGAATAAAAAAATACTTAAATTACATACTATTAACATTACACAAAAATATTAAAAGGTAAAATTACATCAAAAATAGATGTCTGAAAATATACAAGATAAGAAATACCAATATGTGAGCACACTATTTTAAAATTTTGCACAAAATTTATGAAAATAATGTTTTGACTTTACCTCTATCTAGAATCCTGACAATGACCAATCACAGCGAGAAGAAAGACCTGAACAGTTCCCTTTAGGATTAGCTGATGCTTTCAACATACAGCCAGGTTTGGGACAGGACATACCATTTCCAATACAACAAGACACATGCCCTCCACAAATTCAAGAGGTTGAAGAAAACCTACCTCTCCAAGATTTACCTCCAGATAATGGTACAGTTATAGTGGATATACCAGATTTTAGCAAATGTAGGGAAGATGCTATAAGTGGTAAGGAGCCTTATATAACTTCAAAACACTTTTTCACAAGTCGTCCTGGCTACGATGTGATTGCAAGAATCTACCTTAACGGAAAGGAAACCTCTTGTGAAGATTCGGTCGTCCATGATGCTCTGTTAAACTGTCACCTTATAAAGGGTATCTATGATGAGCGAATAACCTTTCCATTCAAACCAGAAGTGGCAGTATCGGTATATAATCAGGCGGAAAAAGAATGGGAAAAATCAGAATGTTCCTTGGTAAAAGATCCGTCAGGATTTGAAAAACCTACAGCAGGTATCATCAGTAATGCATTTGTTAAGTGTTCCCTTCCGGTCAGGTATTTTGAACAAAAATACATCAAAGATGACATTCTTTTTGTTAAGATTGAAATATATACACATGCTTGAACAGTGTAGACTTCTTTGGGAGCCAGAAACATGCTCACCCATTAAATACCTTGTAGAGAAAAGAAATATTTTACCCACATCAGGTAAAGGGAAACTCAATCCCCTCCTTGTATTTAGAGTAATGAAAATCAGTGTAATGGTTCTTTTTCAGTTCGCTGACATTATCAAACCCAGCTGGGTATAGCAAAAAAAAACCAGTGAAAAAATAGTTTAATTTAAGCACTATTGAGACTATGAGAACTGAATTTGCAAATATTTGGCTAATCCAGATTCTCTGTGGATGTGTGTAATTACTAGGTTAGGCCTGGAACTTTTCGGGTAATTTGTTACCTGGGTACCCGATTTATTTTTCGGTCGGGTACCCGACCATATTGATAATTGGGCATTTACAATGTTTGGGAAGTTTGGCGGGTCCGACTACGACCATATGATGTGTCAATTACACCAAAAACTTTGATTTTTCACCGATTATGGTCATGATTTGTCATGTTTACTTCGATCAGATGATGATTTTATCATACATTAGGCAAAAAAAAAAAGGTTTGTCTCAGAAACCCGCGCGCATTGCTATGTGAAAGTGAATTTAGCGCGTAGACCTACGCGCTGGCCCTCTTTTTTTCCCTTTTTTTTTTCTCGATAGTAATCCACCGATCCCCGTCCAAGTTTCTTTATGTCTATAGCGACCGAAGGTATGATTCACTGCAGCTTCGTTTTAATGAAATTGGTACCCGGTATTTTGAGTACCAGCGAACCATACACGCTTTGCATGCTGGGAAGGTCATTACAATATGGAGATCTCCCGAAAACAGGAGACATTGCAAAAAACGGAGACAAAATGCAAAATAAATCCACTGAATCATTGTGATTTTTAGTAACTTTATTTCAAATTCATGCGAGATTTATTTATTTATAACTTTTTTTTTTTATGTTTTCGTCTACTGCATCCTTGTTGAGTGACGGTGGCGGTGACTTCACACACGTAAGGCCTAAAAAAAAATTGTTTGATTGGCGTAACCCGACCTACCCTAATTTTACCACCGACCCTATATATTTTTATTTTTTTGAGCATGGTAAAAAACCTCCAAATCCCAAATTTGATGGGAATTGATTCATGGGAGCCCAAGATATGGCTTGCAGGACATTCAAAATGACAAATAAAAGATGTGTTACAGAAAGGTGAAGATGTTTTTGTATATGTGCCGTATATTTTGTGTTCTTGTATGTGAAACATAGACATGGAAAATTAAAAAAAAATCTGACCTACCTACCCTATTTTTTTTTTCTATGTTACGCCAATCAAACAATTATTTTTTTTTGGCCTAAGTTGGGCGATCAACATTTTAGAGCGTAAAAAAAAAAAAAAAAGAATCCCGCATACTGCATAGCTATTTTTCTAAAACAAATTATTTAAAAAAATTGCATAGCGCATAGCATTTTTGCAAATGGTTTCTGAGACAAACTTTTTTTTTCTTTGGCCTTATTGAACACAATTTTTTTGTGTTCAAAATTCTCTGATTTTATTGTCCAGTTCGGGTAATCGGTGGGCAAATTTTGTACCCGGGTAATCTCATGACGAGCGGGTACCCGGGTTTTAGTCCCAGGCCTAGTAGGTTTTGTGTCTAATAAAGACATTTGCTCACCCAAGAGACATTCGCTTTTCAGATCTAATGGGTCAAATGGAGAGCAAATATCTCTATGCATTCAATTACGTATTCAAACACGCTACAGGGTGGTTCATCGAAAATCAACGAAAAATCTTCCTGAAACGTATGAAGTAAATTTTAAATGTTTTCAATTTAACAAATAGGCCTACTTATTTTCATAAACATTTTTTTTAGCAGAATCAATAGCAAAGTGCTACTTTTTAATCTTTGCTGCTTTGACGTTTTCAATTGTTCCCAAGCACCAGGCTTTACACGTACTTAAAGTGCCTGAAGCGCCTCCGTGTACACTCTGCCGTGCATGACGCGCTAATTTGAATATCAACTGTGGATTCATCACGATTCAACAACAGTGCGCTCCTGTGTAGGAGATATTTAGTTGTTGAATATCTTATAAATCAGGGTGAGCAAATGTCTCTTCTTGTTATATAGATGCACATAGTTTGTCACAGTTTGTAATTTTTAACTGTTTTAACTGAAACTAATTTTAAACTAATAATCTTGTAATATATCAGTAAACAATGTTCTTCAGAAGAGCTGAAATATAACAGTTAGCTAGTTCAAATGTTCTGTCCGTGCATAACGGAGCAAGTTTCCACATTCAAATATCTCGGTTTATGGTTCGATCCCCATCTTAAATGGGATACTCATATTAATAAAATTGCATCTAAAATATCCCAGAAAACTGGTGTTCTCCGGCGTATAAGACAGTACATAGATCAAACTACCACCTGTATGTTGTTTAATGCCATTGTCCTGCCCCATATTGATTACTGTATTCCCATCTGGTCAAGTGCACCAAGTAAATATACCAACAAAATCCAAATCCTTCAAAATCATGCAGCAAGGCTTGTATTAGGTTGTAAAGTTCGTGATAAACATGTTCATACATTATATGAAGAGCTTAAATGGATGACAGTTCAGCAAAGGTGCAATTATTTCAAAGCTACTCTCATTTACAAATGTCTCCATGACCTTGCTCCAGATAAACTTACCCAAAGTATCAAAGATCGTACTTTACCCCACAGTTACAGTACAAGATCACAAGCGTCAGGTAACATATACATTAAACGCAGCCGGACTGACTGGGGGAGGAACACTTTTAGGGACTCTGGAGCAAGGCTGTGGAACAATCTTCCAATTGATGTAAAAAACTCTATTAATGTGCAATCATTTAAAAATAAACTCAAACATCACATTTTGAAATGAAGTTAATTTTCTTAAATTGTAGGCCTACGGTTTTTTAGGTGTCTAATTATATTTAATTTTTTTGTAGTTTTGTACAGGCCCCTTGGGTACTTTACCTTAGGGGTAGGCTGCAGGAACTTTACCTGCGGCCGTCTACTCTTTCCTGCACTGCAGTAGTTTGTATGTTTAGTTTATTCAGGTTGAATGTACGTCCTTATATGTATCTCTGAAGCATAATACTTTTATTATTTTTGAACATTTGTATATTATTATTGAGTCTTTTATAGGCCCATTAATCAAACATTTATATAGTTATTCAATTTGTTTTAATCTGTATGTAGTAAATTTTTAAATCTGATTGTAATGTATTTTTAAGTATTTTTATGTAGAGGGCCCTTATGGAAAGCAGTGCTGGAACACTGATAAGGCTACCCTCTTTAAAGATGTCAATAAATAAATAAAAAAACAATGCCCCATGGGAGGGGGGGGCACTCACATATATGGGCAGGGTATATATGTCCGGCGGTCAAGACCCCCTTTTTCAGGCCGCCAGGTCGCTCACTAGATCCCCAATTTCAGCATGATTCAGTTCTTTTGACCCCGTTTTTGCGCAAAATTACAAATTTTTAGCTCTAACTGCAGAAATTTTTCAGCTCAGGAGGCTATTTTTGGCCAAAATTTCAGTTCACTAGACCCCCAAAAATCGGTTTCAAAGGTCCATTTTTTACAGAAAATCAGTTCAGACCCCAATTTCGGCGGACATACCTACCACTTTCAAAGTTGAGTGCCCCCCCCCCCTGGAACAATGCATTTGTAATCCGTAGTAAAATATTTTGTTAGCCCATTACTTATTCTATTCACTGGAGTCAATAAGTACACTTAATCCCCACTTGAGAAATTGCAATCCTTAACAATCCTTTTGTGTTTACACAATAAAAAGCACAACTAAAAATCTCTAGTCGTTTTGCTTTTCGTCGAAGACAATAACCTAGCCTATACTTTGATTGACAGGCCTCTCTTGTGCGGTAAAATTAATTCGATACTTCTTTTGTCATTTACGATTTAGTTTACAAAATCCTTTGTCCTTTAATGAGATAACTTACGACAAACTTGAACAGGCTAACTGTAAATTTTTTACTTGGATTTGTAATTTTAAAAACTTTATACTGGTCAATGTCATTATTTCTGCTTCTATGTAATGTACTGTTATCGGGGCTGGACATTAGCACCTGTCCGACAGCCAATCGTGGGTAATTTTGGCGTTGGGCAAGTAAAAATAGAAAGTTGCGTGCCCTACTGACAGATAAATTTTTTTTGCATGTGTATTGTGAATAAACCATGTATTATGAATTTCTTGTCCTGTGATTAGCATTGAAAATGTTTTGCCTTGTCAGCCAGTACATGAATGTCCAGCCCTGCATGTAATACAATATTTTATATTATACCGATTGGCTTGATTTGAGCCAGTCAATAGTAGGTTACTATTGCCCTCTCAAAACAAAATTGGTATATAAAACAAATATTGACTGCTCTTTCATTCTGGCAGTAATAAAAACTACATTTCCTCAGTAATCTTGAGACAATCATACTATTATAGTATATAGTCTCAAGATCACTTCGGGGCAATATAAGATACTGTAAAACAAGAAATATTTGCTAGCAATTTAATTTCGCTAATACTCCAAAATCGCAAAATTAATTTGCCGCTAAAAAAAAAATATTAATATTGTACAATGATTTCAATGGCATGCTGATGCAATTAATGAAATTAAAATGCCGCCAAAAACCCCAGCTGCAGATTCTGAAAATCACAAAAATGTCTTTCCGCAAATATTTCTTGTTTTACAGTAGTCATTACTATTGCCCTCATGAGCAGTCAATATTTGTATAATATAATATATAATTTAATATTATTAATATTAATAATTATAATATTGCATTTGTTTTACAATTGCCAGCTCAAAACAAATTTGTTTATAAAATTGTAAATAAGAAAACTTTATACTAGACAATGTCATTGTTATGTTATAAAACAAATATTAACTGTTTTTCAAAAACTTTCCCCTTGTTGATCTTGAGACTATCATACTATTTTCCTCAACATTTGGTCTTGGGAAATAGTGTATAATCCAATGGCATAACCAGAAGGGTTGCGGGTTATGGCCTCACCCGAATATGTCATTATTCAGTTGGAAAGAGGTCATCATTCGTAATTTTTTTTTCCAATGTTAAAGTGGATCTGTCATTTACTTCGAACGACATCAAATTTTTGAAAATAAGAAAATGTTGCAAAAGTCATTGAAAAATTTTGACTTCATAGTTAGGATTAGTAAGAAACTGAGACATACAAGTTTTTACAACTTACGCCAACACATTTGGATGTACCATTTGTGTCTCATATTTTGGTTAAAAATTGTTGCACTTAAATATTGAAAGCTCGGCTATGCCACTGGTATATAGTCTCAAGATCACTTTAGGGCAGTAGGAAAACCTCATGAGCAGTTAATTTTTCTATATTACAGAGTGTCCACGAATGATTTATACCCGACTATCGGATTTTTTTGTGGAGCAGTGGTTGATGTTTTGGTCAAATCTTGTTAATTTTCAAACTAAACATGTCTTTAGCTTTCTGAAGAATTTCGAAATTTTTCAAATCGCATGTTCCTGTGGAAAGTTATAGATTTTTTTCCAAACAGGGTATATTTTGCGAATTGTAAATTTGTAATCAGAGAAATTGTCGAACTTAAACATTCAATTAAAACCTACTACACTGACACCCTTTACTTTTCTAAAGTTAAAATGTGAAATGCATTTAGGTTTCATTTATTGGCTGTGATGGATATAGGATATAAAGGATGTCCTTGGGAAAATAAATGACGATTTTGGTTACGGTTGAACAGCTTTACAATAGCCAGTCTAAATACTTAAGATGTTACATGTACTCGGCTAAGGGAAACGCACCTGGAAACTTTATATTTGACCATGTTGACATTGCTAATTACAACCTAAGTTAGTTTAAACGGCTATAATTATGTGTAACAACTCAATATTAGGGCCAGAATTTGTCGACGGAACTGTGATTCCTCAAGTTGCCCGCCAAAATGGTGTCCTGCTCCATATCTGATCAAGTCTATCTCGCTAATCTGAGTAGGAATAGGTTCAGAAGTCTGCAAGGTAACGCTTTTTGTTGAACTTAGAAAATTACAAAAGCAAAGAAAGAATATTTGAATTTGGTCTAGTTGTATTCATTACACTTTACAAACTTTAGTAAGTTTGTATAGTTTGTTTATTACACATATTTATTCGTATTAAACCCGCATTTTTATAGATCAAAACCACGTTTACATCATTTTTCAATTACGCCATCATGCAAAGCAATGAAGCCTGATATTTTGATGAAACCTACGGACAATGTAGAAGACTTATCCAATATTGTAGGAAAGCTGTTGGTTTTATGAAAAATTACGATTTAACATTTTTTCTGATTTTTTGAAACCGGGTATAAATCATTCGTGGACGTTCTGTATAATGTAATGTATTGTGATGTATGTAAAATACAGTATAATCATGATATCAATTTATAGTAATTCTAAAAATTATGTTAACAGGAATGAGATTGTAAGAAGTTACAGCCAATATGTTTCCATTCTGCTAAAATTTGATTTTTATACAGTAACTTAGCAGCAAAAATATTCAAAAAGTAGACCCGAGATATTTCCAGGTCATTAACCTTTATGTTACAATTTTTTACTCTTGCCCTCACATGGACCAAACTTATGCCCTGGATGGCCCTAAGCCCAGGATGTGTTTTTGTGAGGGGCCTGGTCAAGGTCTTTCAGGGTTAAAAGGTCAAATCTCAATTTAAAAGTTTACCAAGGTCATCCCATATCATTTCAAGGTCACAGTGATAGCTCTTTTAACCATTGACCTCGCATATCCGAAACTTGCACATGTCCTGGTAGGGGTCTGATCAAGGTCATTCTTCAAGGTCAAAGAGTCATTTGAGGGCAAATCTTAAAACATGTTCAAGTAGTTGTCCCTAGGTCATTTCAAGGTCACTGTAATAGCTCGGCAACCCTTTAACCTGACACAAACCAAACTAGCACCATTAACAGACTATGACTTGAGTGCTTTTGTGAGGTTGAATTAAGGTCAAAATGTCACCTGAGGTCGGTTCAAATCACAGCTTTAATTTGTTAACCCTTGACCCTATACCTATATGAGACTAGCGTCAGTGTTCCCTTAATACAACCCCTACTTGCTTTATTATCAGGGTTAGTCATTTAAGATCAAATGCAATTTGATATCATTATTTTACTGCTGGTGAAAATATATGCATCTTTTTATGTTCCCTTTAGGCCAATTATAATGTCACAAGAAAATTGCTTAACATGACTATATATGTTTAAAGGTGCAATTCATGATTTTGATGTGAAAAAAACCTCGCCTATTTTCTAGCTAAATAAAAAGAAGAGTACAACATAATATGTATGCTGGAAATTTCACTTGATTTCGACCATTTGTTTTCAAGTTACAAGCTTTTCAGTATTTTAAAAATCTCCATAGGCTACTGTGTTGTAATTATTGTCGGGGCCCCGACAAAAATTAGAAAATGACACATTTTTTCACTTTTCTCAAAAATGTAAGCACATTTGAAAGAATGGTTTGGGGATTGTAACATATACCAGTCAATGATTCTTTTTAGCTAAAAAACTTAACTTTGATAGAGGTGACCTTGAGCATGAAAAGTGGATCATGAATTGCCCCTTTAATATCCCTGTAAATTACATTTCTTACAGTTTTTGTAGCGAAGTGAAATGACTGCAAGATGTACATTTTTAACTCAGGGAAAAGTTTTAAACTTGTATAAGTTGTGTTCAATGTTGGTTTCATACAAATAGCACTCTGCTAAAGAAATTTGAATAGTTCTAGCTTATCTATAGAGGGTTTGCACGTGACGTCATCGTAATCACAACACCATTTTCATGGGCCAGTAAACAAAAAGTCCCGTCATATTTTAATCTTTTAGCAGCATTACGATACTAGATCGCAACTAATGATGACAATATACATTACATTTATTTAGTTTAATTTTCAAGTCATGAGTTGAAGTCAATCACAAGTTACAGTCGATTTTGATGTCTTGGTTACATTAAAAATTACTCCAACCCCACCAAGAGGGCGGCAAGAAGGGTCTGCGTGTATGGTGCGTATTGTGTCATGCAAACCCTCTATTCTAAACAACATGCTATTTAGTCGCTTGCTTTGTATGAAATCAACATCAGTCTGTATAACTATGCAACTCAATGCAGTACTATATGAGAAAATAATTCAGGAGTAATGTAGACAAAAGCAATTCAAGATCAAGTGTTGCATTTTGATGCTAGTTTCTGTTGTTCTTTTGTCTGTTTGGTCATATGTATTATGGCATCACAGGGTCACAGCTTTATGTTGGTGATGCCATAATAACTAGATTGTCTTTTTTATGGACTCTCATTGTTAAAGAATTGATAGAGAAATTGCAACAAAGCAAAATTAACAATATACCATGCTTTTACTCAGGGCACCAACAGCTAACTCTGATCTTCAAACCCCAAGGCATTCAGTGGCGGGTGAAGGTTAGAATTTAAGAGAGGGACGGTTAATTTTTTTTGGAGCAAAAATGGCCAGAGGAAAAATTGAGTAATTTTTATAATGCGCGCGTAGTGCGCGAAAAAAATCTTTCAAATCGGCCAATTTTTAGCTTTTTTTTTTTTTTTTTAAATTTTGAAAAAACGTTGCAAATTTTGTCTGTACATTGACGTAATATCTGAAAATTTGTGTGAAGCGTGCACATTTTTGTGTTTTGCTTTTTCACATTTAAATTATAAAAAACAAAGTGAAATTCAATTTCCTTTCCTTTTCTTTCTTTCTCCCTTATTTTTTGAGGGGGACCGTCCCCTCCACGTGAAAATATCTCCCACGCTTCTGCCCCCTATGATTGCATTTAAAGTTTCAGCAAAGTGTATCAAAAAGAGGCTTACAGTGTTGAAAATAATACTGAATTTTTAAGAATAACATATGAAAGAAACATGACCAATGTGTGAAAAAATTAAATTTGGTGAGCTAACCTCAAATGCAATTGCGCCAAGATCACACAGTTTAACTTTTGTATTTAGACTTTATTTAGTTAATTAAAGAGGGGAAAAAATCAGACACATTAAACATAGATCAATATTTTTGAATTAAAGTTTAGATGTTAGGTCAACTTCAGACAATTTGACTGTGCTTTACCAATTTCACTTCGAAGGTTTTTCAATACTTACACCACAGAACAAAATTGGCATTCAAAGACAAAATCACATTGCTGGTGAGCTTATCAGAGCCATCAATTCAAATGACACCATCATCTATTGGTTTGAAGTTCTTTGGTTTCTTTTTTAAGAGCTAGTTTGAGCAAAAGACTTTCACCAATTCATTAGCATCATTTGAAAAGATATGGTGGAATTTTTTTACACTAAAGTTAATTTAGCCCAATTGGACATACATTGATGTTCAAGTTCCATACTATTTTTGCTAAATTAAGAGAAAACTTGGATTATTTGATATATCTTTTTTGATAATAATAATAGTTATTATTATATTACTTTATTACATAACCAATATTAAAGTTAACTGTAACTTCTGTATCAGTTTTCATAAAACAATAGTCAGCTCTTTACTCATCATTAAATTCAATATAAATTTTCATTAATGTGTTGCTAGTTGTAATAGACAACAATCAAAAACTGTAAGCTTTTTGAATACACACTGTATATGCATGCTATAGGCCATGCAGCACTTAATTCCATATCCTGGCTCTATATACAAATATGCTATGAACTTATCAATGTTTTGAGAAAACTTTTCAAATGTTCCATATGTTGCCCAGTCCAAAGTCCTTAGATTCTCAGGGTGGGCATAGAAGTTTTTTGAAAAAAAAAAAAAAAAAAAACTTCGCTGCAAAAAAAAATCTTGAGCCAAAGATGAGTAAGAAAAAAAAAAACTTTACCCAACTTCTTCAAGGTATAGAAAAACATTAAAAATACAATAAAAAAAACTTTGCCGCCAAAGGCGGTGAAAAAAAAAATATCGCCGCCTCCGGCGGCTAAAAAACCCAACTTGACTCGACCCCAACTTCCATGCCCCCCCTGAAAATCAAATGGTGCGCCCCTTAGTGGCTGTCTTTTGATATTTGGTATGTCTCATACTGGCATTTAAATGGCAAATTTTATATGCAATTGAATGCAGTGGGATTGTCAGGTTTTGTAACATTATCTATTGGTAAACTTTATCATTGTCATGTCATGGTATAGTCCTTCGCATGAAATGTTATTTTTTGTTATGTATTAATTAATGTTATCAAGATGTCAATCAGGGTAGATTTTTTATCATTTTTTTTACTTGTTAAGTTAGCCTGTACATTTTATGGAGTTGTATTCTCATATTTACAAAAGTATTTGTATTTTAAATTTATCTTTTATATTACAGTATATTATGAGGGTTTTTTCACATGTGAAACGAATGTGACCCAATAATATCACCACAGATTAGGGGTTCCAAATAACACACGTAGCAATGTTTGGGTAATTGGGTTTGGAAAATGATAATATCTAAAATGTTCAGTTTACTGTGAAACCAAAGTTAAAGTAATATTCCAGAGTTTAGCACATAATTATTACTACTTAATTGGAAGATTCCAAGCTATATTGTAAAAATCAATCAATTAAAACAGAAAAATACCATTATTCCAGGGGCCGATTTCACTAACATTTAGCGATCGTTGCTAGTTTTGATCGCTAACTTCAAAAATGATCGCTAAATTGTTAAAAGTACTCTCTTTTTAGCTATCATTTTTGGAGTTAGCGACCATTGCTAAATATTAGCGAAATCGGCCCCATATGTTAAGTAAATTGGAAATTAAAAGGCTACACAGCCAGACCAGAATGTATTTCACTAAAGGAGCTTCACAAGTACATGTATGTATGTTCATGTTACAATAGTAACATATGTGTAGGGTATAGAGTGGCAACTCGCTAACCAGGACTAGCCTAACACTTGTTATCCAATAAAGTTATAACTGTACTCTCATTGTATGACCAGAAACGTACTACTTATTATCAGGAATTGTATGTTATTCATTACACGTTACTTGCCTTAAACTTTTGTACTGCTGATTTTGACATTTCACTGGTAATAAATCATCCAATGTTAAACCCACCCACTACCATGTGGTCTACTTTGAGGGTTATGAAGGACACAATGAAGCCCTCAAGGCATATTCATGTCCTTCAAGGTATTGAAAATGGTAACTTAGTGGGTTGTGTATTATAGGATGATTTATTACCGGTGAAATGTCAAAATCAACGGTACAAAAGTTTAAGGCAAGTTACGTGTAATGTTGAGTTACTTGTTGACAAGTTGCTACTGCATTTATATAAATCTGGTATCCAGACTCTATGGTTTCAATGAAGTTAAGTAAATTTAAAAAGTTAACCCTTTGAACCCTGGCCATTCCACATGTATTTGTACCGCTGACCCGGACCAACCCAAAAGTTAAAAAACACAATATAACCCCTAAACTTACTTTCATTTTGATATTCCTTGCTTTACTTTTTCATTTTGTTCCAATAACCAGCATTCACAAGAGAATACTATTTATGTCGACCAACATATTAGGCATTTATGTTATATTCTATGGAAGAAGCCACACATTTGTTGGAAATTGTCATCAAGTTTACGAAAATATGAGGAATTTTTCACCTCTGTCAAGTAATTAAAAGCAAAATGACCCATCAACCATGGGTTTAAAGCTTAATCTTCTGATATAAATAAGACCATTGAAAATTGTAACTACCCAAGCCTGTTGACAGACACACCAAGTTCTGACACGTGACCTATACGGTACATGTACACGAGAGCCAGTACTATACAGGCTCGTCGGGTTCAAAGGGTTAAGGCATTTTACAAGATTGTCTTCAATAATTCAACACAGGTCTGGTCTACACATTTAGTCAAGTTTACTTCAGGTTTAGTGTGGAATTCTTTACATTATGTTTGCCGAACGCAGTTGTGTTGACTTATGCATGTTGTTCATTTTGGCTCGCTATAATGAGTAACATGCGGGAGCCGACAGCCGCATCCTTTTGCCATGGTGGCACACATGTATTCGTAATTTTAAGTTCCATTCCAACCTAGACCCATAAACATGTATATATTCAATAGTAGAGTGTTGAGTAAAATCCATCATGTTTGGAAAATTTCTTTATAACTCAGTAACTGATAATTTATACAAAAGTATTCTTTTATAAAAGTGAGTTTATGATGATATTATTTTTTGACTGAAATGTATTGTATTATTTTTGTCCTTCAATCCCCATCCCCCAAAATCCCCAATTTTTTTTGGAAATCCGAACTAAAATTAATAATATCTTTGGTAAAATTTTAATTCTGGTCTACTTTATAGAACCTTAAGATAAAAGGCAAACATTTGAGGAATGAAACCTAGCTTGGGTTCAAAATGTTACTAAAACACATTTTAGACTTTCCAGAAAATTTTGGGGCAAAGCACAATATACATTTTGTCAAAAAATAACAGCACCATCGTGATCAGCATGTAAATACACTTCGAAAAATTATACTTTTATATGGATACAATTTTCAGTTTCACAGCAAAAATGTTTCCAAGAATGAAGGGTGGACATCATCCTTAAAAGTCATCTCAAATTATGACACTGCCACTGATTAAGAGCTTGAATCCCTTAAATTAAACACAGCCATTGTTGATGCCTATGGTGCATTTTTCTTTTTCTTAAGCACATGTATTGTAATATGCCTTTAATTGATGATGTATATTAAATTATGAAATATTCAGTTGTTTTATAACAACATAAATATTATAATGTACTTATGTAGTGTAAAATTTAAAACAACTCTTACTTTTATGCTTCATGTACGTCATATGTTAACATCTTTCCTTGTAAAAAAATCAGTAATGTAACTAATTCATACAAGGGGATATTGATAAAATTTTGAAATGGGCGTGCAGGAGGTGATAGAGCTAATATCAATAAGAGCTGTTACCTATATATTTTCCAGGATGCAGCTTGACTATAGGGAAAGTTGGTTAAAGCTAGCTATAATAGGCCTCTGGTTTATTCTTTTTTTTTTCATTTTAATCAATAATGGCATACTGTATAAGTGGTATTTTTCGCGCTACATTTATTTTCGCGCTTTTGCGCAAAATGAGATTAGCGCGAAAATAAATGTACCGCGAAAGATAATGTGGATTTGTCGCAAATGGACTTCTATACTTGGATAATGTTCATATGCGCGAAAATAAAAAACGCGCGAAATGGTCAAAAATTGGCTCAGCGCAAAAATTACTGAGCGCGAAAATATTCGCGTTTACAGTATACAAATATTGACTGCTTTGAGGGGCATTTAAATTATTTTCCTGAGGTGATCTCAAAACCATGAGTATGCCCGAAGCGAAGCTGAGGGCATATTCATGGTTTTGAGATCACCGAGGGGAAATAATTTTAACCATGCCCGAAGAAAAAGCAGTCAATATTTGTTTTATATACTGAATATATAAATTTATGTCATCTGGTTGGTTAAAAGAACCATTTTGGCACTTAAAACGCCCGATGGTCTAGAGTGCGCGCGTATATTGCTCGTGTTACACCGGCGATGCAAAACATGCTGAACGGGCCTAGTGAAAAATATGCCCCGGGCCTAGTATAATCCAAGCCCTCACTTTTAACCAATCAGAGGACGGTAATCTATATATGAGGTATATAATATGCCAACAGTATGTTGCAATGTTCCTACTAAGGTCGTATGATGGCACAGGGGCCTGGAAAATTGGTGCAACAGGTCAAAAATGTTTATATATACAAAAATCTTTTCCTGGCTTTATTTGGCCAATTTTCAGCCTCAGCTCATGATTTTGGCATGATTTTGGCACCTCTTCAACTGTATCGAAATTGCTGCGAAATGGCACAATCTCAAAAATCTTAGCGGAAACACTAGTGTGTTGGTAAAATGCTTTATATACTTTTGGATACAAACATTCTTTTACACCTTGCTGCTATCATTTCAAATACAATTAAGGTAACAGGTAATTATTCTCTATGCACCTCGGCTGCATCCAAGAAAGTGGGTAAAAATTTGCATGTGTCTGTATATAATTACATGCTCATCTGTCTCACTTTTATCACTTCTGCCACTATAGATAAGAGTAACATCCAGCTTTTATGTGACCCATATAGGTTGACATATATCACAGCAACATCAGGACTGTATTTGAGTTTGGATAAGACAAATTTGAGGTCGGACTTTAGGCCAAAAAATATTGTTTATTGGTTTATACCATCCAATGTTTTTCTATTTGTTATATAAAAGACTATTGTTGTTTGATTTAATTAGTGAACGCGTGTCTGTACCAAATACGCAGGGGTCTCTGACGAGAGCGTACATTTTCAAGGTTGTTAAATTGTGTTCGCGTCTACGCACAAGACTTTGAGTACGCGTTCAAGAATTAAATCCCGCAACAATAGCGACCCTATTGTTTGAAAATTTCTACAAAAACAAGGTTTTTTTTTTCTTTTCCAATATTCATACTCTGAAATGTAAAAAATTGATTGTTTTCAGCAGCTTGTATTCATTTTTGAATCATATAACTAATTTGTACTTAGCATTTTGACCCTTGTGTGTGTCTGGTCTGATGTGTGATGAATTGCAGTATGTTAAAAAAAGAAAAAAAACTTTCCCCTACCTATACCAACCCATCATTTGAACCAAAACGAAATAATATTTTTTGCCTTTAATATTACAAGTTGTGACATTTGTTGATAATTTAGACAGTCAATTTAAATAACAATCATCTGCCTGCTCTGAGAGGACTTGGCTCAAACAGCTCTTCATTCCCCAGGGGGTAGATGAAAGCATGGAATAAGTAGATGAGAAGGAACCACAATGATCTTAATCGGTCATACAATTATCCACTTTGCTATTCATATGAACAAAAGGAAGGTTTTATCGATGAGCAATCAGTTCGAGTAGGTTAATCATATCCATTTGAAGCTATTTACTGGAATATTATCTAACAATTTACAAATTTATGCACGAACAATTATAGTACCAACACATGAAGTGTCATGAGGGCCTCTTTACTAACATGAGAAACTACTGTGAACCTTACAGCATGTTTATTTGATGTTCAGCAGATTCTCAAATATCAGATTTAATGACTGGAGGACAAATGATATCTTTGATCAATCAATGACATTTTATGTAATGTTCCGGGAATCTCCGGGAAATGATTGCTGTCGTCTTCGTTTGGTACGAAGCTATTACCTATACATACGTATTTCTAATAAGTGCCCAATGCTGCCCATTAATAAAATAGAGCATCAAAGTTGGACACATCTTGCGAAAACTTGTTTGGAAAAGCGCGGATGGTACCGATGGTTTCCAAACAGTGGGTAGCATTTTTGTAGAAAGTACCGTGAATGGAACATCCGCTGCAAACATTCGAACCATAATTAAATGATCCATTAAATTGCTACTTCAGATTCTTGACGAGCAATTGAAATTAAAAGAGCGGCAGATGGATTAATGCTTTGATCAGTCATTGTTGTGATTCCTTCTCATCTATTTATTACAAGATGAAAGCTAGATGTTAGTAAGGCCTGACGTCACTAGAATTCCTGTTCTCAATGAGAAGTTCTGTTTAGAAATACCCACCTAGAAATGTGGTATAATTTGCTCCTTGTACCCAAATTGTAAGTTTTATATACTTGAATTTGGACTTGAATAGGAATTATATGTAAACATATAAAAATATTTGACCTAGATTGTCTAACTATCCATATATCACAAAATTCAGTCGGTGAGAAGTTCTCACTCTGGTGAGGAAGTCTAGTGATGCCTTGCCTAAACTGCCTCAAGAAGGTTACTACGTATTCAACCATTGAACCGTAACAAAACAGACTCTGTGTGACTTTATCATCTATGCAGACATCATGATGGTCACATCCAGGGGTTTACAAAGTCTAGTATTGTATTCGCTGACAAAGTTAAAACGTCATATCCTACTGGTTCACGCTTGGTTGGCTACCCATTGAGTATGTGTTGTGATCATTTTGATTGTGGTTCAAATTGCAATAAACATGAACCAGTCACTTGGGCAACAATTGATTTTGATGTCACACTTTGTCAGGGAATTGGGAATAAAACACCCTCATTCATTACATTCACACTGCATTTTGGGTAAAATTTTACCCACTACTGTAAAAGCACAGCGCATGTGCATTCACAGATATGGGTAAAATTTGCCTGTAATCATCAGGGGTATTACTAGGAATACAGTGAACAATGATGGCGTTCTTAAAGTTGTGCAGCATCTGTGGGTCTACTTTAATGTTGAGATGATGCTTTAAAAAGGGAGGAGTATTGTTTCAATGGTGCAGTGCCATGTGCATATTTATTGTAATAAAAATTAGTGAGGTTGTTGTATGCCTTCAACATTCTTGTGTTTAATTATATATGTTCAACCTAAGAATCATGTAATTGTTGATGAGTTAATTTAAAGAGGCATAGGACAAGTTCAGCATCATCCCAAAATATTTTCCAGACATTTCGGGATTTCTACATCTTTTGAAATGTTAGTGGTAATAATGAAAGAATGCAAAGTTTCATTGTGAAATTCAACCCTATATCAAACTATTTTGTCTTCTTTTATTATCAATTTACTGTTGTGGACAATGAAAATACTGCATCTAAAGTTAAAATCATGAAATTAGCTTTATTAGCAGATTCAACATAAAATTGATATTTTTTTTATTTATCTGAAATCTATGAAGTAAAAGCAATGTTTCAACCTCTATTGAAACTATTGCATTCAGCCTATTTTTTGTTTTTTGCATATTTTAAACATTGTGTAACTTGCATCCAGTGGCACAAATTTCTTGCAATTACCCCTTATATTGATAATTTTGACATAAAATATACAAATTTGTACACGCTTTTCACATATTTCACCATTTAATATTATTATTTTAGCCCAAAATAGGATATTTTTAGCAAAAATAAGCATATTTGTCTGACAAATTTTAAGCGTGTAGCGCATTTTTTTTTTTATTTCCCCCCCAGAATTGAGATGCTGGTGCCGCCACTGCTTACATCGCTGCTTTTAGAGATACCAAGGTCAAACATACAAGCAAAAATTATACTTTTTAATGTTACTTAAGGTTTTTATCAAAATTTTCTCAATATTTGGTACGTGACAGTACTGAACTTGCAGATCATATATTACCTGCAGCTGAAATTGTCCAGTGCACCTTTAAACTATTTTTTTGGTTGAGAAGTGTTTCAAAAAGTTGAATTTAACCAGAAATGTTTGACATGGGACACTTTCTCAATCAACAAAGGTATAACATACTTGTTGACTAATGGGGCAATCTACACGGGAGTGCAAACCCAGATGCAAACGCATCTCCGTAGACCGCTTGTACGTACGCGTTCACTGAGTGCTGTGCAGCAGATCCGGATCTGACGCCCGTGTAGCCAAAGTCTAGTACTGCAAAGCGGCTTACGGAGATGCGCATTCATCTGGATTTACACTCCCGTGTAGAGCGCCCCACTATATTAACATGTGTAGATTTATATGGTAACATATTGATAACGCTCTGTATCCCTAAGAAATTACAAAAAAATCGGTGTTCACCGCCATTTTCATTTGACCACGGTGGAAATCCTATGGAATGGCAGCCATCTTGGATTGCCACTCATGTAGGGTTATTGTACCCCGAGGCAATTTAAAGCTGCACGTGCCACACGACCTTTCAGAAGGGAGTAGAGAAAAAAATTGACATAGCTAGCTCAAGCAAGTTGCAATGGAAACTTCTGAACACGCAGACAGGGTTTGCGGAAAAAATAAAATGCACACACCGTCTATGTGCCAAATGAAGATTTATACAATCTGCTAAGCCACAGCAATTGGGTCTGTGTCTAGACAAATCTAGCGGTACAACAAAATGGCAGTGAGCGCCAATTCTTGTTTTTAATTTCTTTAATGTATCCATACAAGGCACTATATGGCAAAAATAGCTTAAAGTCTGCCATTTTGAAAAAATACTCAAAAGCCATTTCTGATCAAAATCTAGTAAAAGTGGATTTTATGGAAGAATTTAATTCAACTGATATATTTTCAGCACAACTGAAATGAAATTACAATTTTAGATTACAGCTCAAATAAAGTAACCACTAACCAACATCATTTTGATTTGACTATTATTCTGTGTCTGGTTAAGAAATTATGCATCCTGCATGTGTTGTGTACCCATAATAAATGGTTTGATTTTCAAATAGACAATTTCTTAATTTTGAGGTCGTCTGATAGAATCGGAAAAGACCACGTCATCCGACTTTTTTGTTAGTGTGTCTGCAGCAGTAGAATTTTGTTTTGGTTTGCGAGAATCAAAATTGATCGAAACAGTTACAATTACTACATATTTCAATGGAGAAATATTATTGATTCTAGTATCTGGATTTCACAAGAATCATTGTGAGAATTCTCTTGATTCTTGCCAAATTTCTAGCCCAGTCTGGGGTGGGGGTGTCTTTGTGTGAACATTTATAATATCAGTGTAATACAAATTTAATCACAGTCCCCTGATTTTACTGTCTGGTATGTACTGTGAAGTATAGGGTTAACACGTAACAACTCTCATGCATGATGCAATTCTGTCATGGTATATATCTGACTTTGATTCCTTTACCCCTTATGGTGTCTCAGACTAGAGGAACAGACCCCAAAGACGGCTTTCCACATATATCATTTCTGCATGCATGTCCCTCGGATCTTGAACATCTAGCTATATCCTTTGATACAGTGGAAACTCTTTATAACAAAGTTGCTGGGGACAGACAAATTACTTCTTTATATCCAAAATGTCCTTATATCAGGGTTTTAAAAACAATAAAAAACAAAGAAAATTAGCTAAATGGTATTGGAAAAATTGTTCTTTATAACAGGGCTATTCTTATATCAGATTTCGTTATAATGAGTTTACTGTAGTAGGTTCAAGTAATTCTTCCTGGGAGGTCCTTGTACCATGCTTGGGCTGCCAATGGTGCACCCTGGAGACTGCTTCAGCTTCTCTTCTGGCAGTGTCCAGCAAATCTCACTCTTCTCAATATCAGCCTCCAGGGGGACCTTGATTAATTTTACTCCGGTATACACTGTTTGTTGTCCCCGCCAAACGAGTTTGGGATGATTGTCCCCGCCGAACGAGTTAGGGATGGGAGACTTTAAAATGAGCTCCGTCCTTGTCCGTAACCCAAAACCTACATTTTCTCAAGAGACAGAGGGTCGCACGTTCCTAAAATTTGGTGGGTGGGTGACCCTTTACCGTCCAAAGACCAAGTTCAAAGCTGTATACTTAATAATTATACGGGGACATATTTTATGCATCGCGTAAACCAGAGTTCTACTTATTGACATTTTTTCAATTTATTCTAATTCAGAAATGATAAATGTAAATTCAAATTAAACTTGGTGAAGGAAAAGGTATGTTTGTTCACTGAAACAGATATGAGAGGAGCTTCAGTGGAAATTATGTTGATTAACCCTTACCCTCCTATGTACTACAAAGTACTACAGTAAGAAATCAAGAATTAGCCTAAGTCCGAATACGTCACAGATGGCGGATATAAATGGTCAGGAAATTGCTGCCCGGGCAGGCCACGCTCGGTGGCTTGGCATAGCTGGACATTGAAACGGGATAGCAGGGGTTCGAATACCCGGGGGAACCCGAAATTTTTTATGACGTATTTGGACTTGGACTGTATTTAAGCGTGCGAGAGTAAGGGTTATTTAACACCATCAGCGTGTAGTACATATGCATCACTTAACCCTTACCCTCCTACGTACTACAAAGTACTACAGTAAGAAATCAAGAATTAGTCCGAATACGTCACAGATGGCAGATATAAATGATAAGGGAAATTGCTGCCCGGGAAGGCCACGCTCGGTGGCTTGGCATAGCTGGACATTGGAAAGGTATAACGGGGGTCGGGGGTTCGAATCCCAGGGGGAACCCGAAATTTTTTCATGACGTATTTGGACTTAGACTGTATTTAAGCGTGCGAGAGTAAGGGTTATGTGGCCCATTTGCATATTAAACTTTCTCAAACACTAAACATACATAAATGTATGCTTGGTGTTTGAGAAAGGTCAACATTACTACACACATAAAAAAGTTGATAATAAAAATAGACAAATGAAGAAGTTGCATTCCGCATTAATTATCAAGCTACTTGTGAGCTTTGAGACAGACTATTTTTTTTATTGGTGGCTGTTCAGCCCGTATGAGCCAACTGTTAACCAAAGATACCAACATATTTGCCCAGATTACAAATAGAACAGTTTTCATAGAAAATTTACACAAATATAGATCTAAATTTACACTGTTATATGCACCATATACATGCAATACTGATACTGTATTTCATAAAGACCCATGATAATGTCTGCAAATTAAATGTACATTTTATACCACATTGCAGAGTGTATCATGTAGTGTCAGCATACGCTGATCAAGATCATTTTGTGAACGAATGGGTAGGAAAGGCAGGGAACCATATAGCAAGCCTACACACCTTTCCGGTATTGAAGAATGCCGGTGTAAAAGGAATCTTAGTCCCCCTAGACCTAGTATCGTTCCCCTGATCTCCCCTTCCACGGACCCAGCAATGAGCCCGGGCAGCGCGCGCAGCGCACTGCCCGGGCGAAAGGGAACTAGCTTTTCTGGCTAAGACTTGATGACTCCCAATTGAATTAGACATCTAAACAAAGATCTATGATCTTAACCACAACTCAATCAATTTGTCTGATAATGACCAAAGGCACACTTTTACTTCCAAACTTGAGATTGTAAACATTGCCAATGGCTCATTTTTACACATTATCCATGTTCTATGCCCAAGTTGTGTAGAGTGAACTTCACTAACTTTTGAAAGTGTGGTTATTTTCAACTCAAAGAAATTAGGGTGTTTTTTTCTTGATTCTGATATATGTTATATAGTTTAGTAAAATATTCTTTTCATCATGTTCATATCAATATCATATACAAGTATATGCATTTCGTTAGTAAAATAATCTGGTGAAAATTTACACTCTACAAATTTAAAGCTAAATATTATATCATTGCATGTTGCAAAAGCCCACACTACAGGAGGTCAGGTAAGTTGGCTTACTCAAAACTGCCTGCAGAGTAATGTCCACATATGGAAGAACCTGTTTTTTTTTCTATGGTGTGTTGTACAGTTGAGAGCCATCAAATACTTTTGCCAGGATTCTGGCAAGACTTAGTTGAGAATTCAAGGGCTCTATTTTGACTGGAATTTTAGTTTGATTCAGAGAGTACCAGACAAGGTATACACTAAATTGAACAATATTGACAGCCCGAAACAAGGGCTAATTCCCCTGGAATGTAAGTCCGTCCTTCCATAGACCATAACGGGATAAAACGTAAAACTAATGTTGCGCGAGAGTTGTAGCATATACTTTACTGTACAACCTGAACTATTATTCCTACTACTTAAATCCAAAATGGATTTCGTAGGAATAGATCTACCCTACCACAGATTCTTGCTCTAAGAAGAATCATCAAAGAATTGAGAATCTCAAAGAGAAGCGCATCCATAGTCTTTGTAGACTTCTCAAAGGCCTTTGATAGTGTAAACCGGAAGGCGATGATGCATATTTTACTTAACTATGGTATCCCTGAGGAGATTGTGAGTGCCATTGCTACAATGTATGACAACCCAAAAAGTTTTGTGCAGAGCATGGATGGTCCAACTGAAGAATTTATTACAACAGCAGGAATTCTTCAAGGGGACACTCTTGCTCCTTTCCATTTTGTTATTGTGGTCGACTATGTATTGCGCCAGTCAGCTGACACCATGTGTGATAAAGGCCTCACAATTGGCAAAAGATCTGGACGTCAAAGTCAAAAGTATTTGACAGACTTAGACTATGCAGACGATGTCGCACTGACTGCAGAACTTATATCATCTGCTCAAGATCTGCTGATTGCATTTGAAGAATCGGCGGCTAGGGTAGGACTACTGCTCAATGCAAACTAGAAGACAGAATGCCTAATCCTCAATGAACCTTCTGATCCTCCTCCTATCCACTCAATGAATGGAACTGCCATCAAGGAAGTAGATGATTTTAAATACCTTGGGTCATATGTATTTGATAGCAATAAGGACTTCTTGACAAGAAAGGGACAAGCATGGATTGCCTGTAACAAGCTTGATGTCATATGGAAGTCTGATATTACCAGGGTAACCAAGATTGATTTCTTCAGGGCCTGTGTTGAAAGCATCTTACTGTACGGCGGAGAAACATGGACTTTAAAGAAAGAGCTTCAAGACCGCTTAGATGGCACCTACACCAGGCTACTAATGCGTGTCCAAAATCTGTCCTGGAAATGGTGATATACCCCCTATCTCTACAACCGTGGCACAGAGGAGAGCCCAGTTTGCTGGTCACTGCTTTCGAGCCAAGGACCAAATCATATCGGACATCCTTCTTTGGAGATTGCCATGTCCAAACAGAGGCTGTAGACCTTTAACGTACCCTGATACCATTTGTAGAGATACTGGCTTGAACTTCAATGAACTTGGAAGTGCAATGTGTGATAAATATAGTTGGCAAAGATGTGTGTCATGGATCTCGACGGAAGTCGAAGGATGATGATGATTCCTACTACACTGGTATTAATTTGCTATCTTATCTGCATGGGCTCTATTTAATAAAAGTTATTAAGATCACCCTAAGTCATGGAACTTAGATGAATTGTTCATCTAAACTCTGCAGAGTTTTAAATTTGAGACTATCTTCAAAGTTATTATTACTATTATCTTCTACTTCATGAAGAAATTTAAAATACAGACTTTTTCTGATTTTTTTAAATTACAAAAGACAGGGTGAATCCTACAACTAATCCTACTAACTTTTATGAAATAAGGCCCAGGATGGAGAGCAGCATTCTGGGGTTAATATCTTGCTCAAGGACACTATGCATGTGCTGCATACATGATTTGAACCCATGACATTATTATTCATTGATTAAGAGACCACACATGTCCCTTAAGGTTTAGTAGAACTCATAACATACATCAGATAAAAATAAAAAATGATACAATATGCACACAAATTAGCTATGGATTGTCACCTTGCAAATTACAGACACAGACGTTTTTCACCAAAATATAAGCATATCCTAAGCTAGAGGATCTTTTTATATGCATTTGGTATAGGGATGTTCCGTATGTGTAGAAATATTCTCATTACAGCTGCTGCTAATGTACAAAAGTTGTCTCAGTGAGTCAGATTCGAACAGGTCATTTTTGCTTCCTTACTTGCTTAAGGGGCCTGTTAACCCGGCCGTTTGTTCGGTAGCAGAATTTAGTTTTTCTGCATTTTCTGATACTTCAGCATGTTACCTTTTATTACAGACAATAAAATACTACAAAACAAAAGTTTTAAACTTGTTTATAGGTAAAATTAAAAGATCATTTTGACATTTTACAGTAAAATAAACACGTGGCTATTGACGGGAAATTACGGGCATAACTACGCGTCCTATATTTTGCGTTTAGGTTGCGTGTTTGATGTGCGTGACTTTTTGCGCGGTAACAAGTACTGCGTGCGCGGGTGAACGCATTGCGTTATGTTCTTGCATGAGCACATTTTGTTAAAATCCCGCAATAAACTTGTCAATATTGTAAACAAAGACCAAATAATTGAACATTGGTATTTTAGATTTCTTTCAATATTTACAAAATACGGAGCTTAAATTCGGATCTGAAAGTTGAGTACAATACTTACCAATAATATCAATTACATAATAAGTTTTATTGTCCGATGCCCAAAGTTTAGACCTCAAAATTCATGGATTTTAGGTCAAAATGTGCGATTTCTTCATTAAACATGGGATGTCTCCATATCAGTTTTGATGAAAAAACATCATTTTTACGGGAAATGTAACTAAAAAATCTAAAAAGTACGAGGAAAGATTTTTCAACCATTATGTACAGTATATCAAAATCTAGGATCGCGTTTCTCATTTTTCAATTTAAGGTCCTAAAATCAAAGATATTCATTAATTTCTATCAAAATTGATGCAGATAAATGTCGAAAACGGCACATTTAACATGGTTTTTATTATATTTCGAAAAATTCGGCTTTATTTAAAAAAGTAAAAAATGCGATCCTAGATAATTGTGTGCAGTTTCCAAAAATATATAAGTGATAAAATGGCAATAACAATTTTTTTAGTTACCTTTCCCGTTTCATGTGTAGGCAAAATCACTGCTTTTTGCTATTTTTTACCAAATATGGTCATTTTTGAACCAAACCAATAGCATAAACAGATTCCTTGTCAAATTTCCTTTCTAGAAATGTATACTTTTTTATATTGTAACTTAATATTTTTAGACTTATAAGCCAAAAAAGAAAGTCAAAATAAAAGCCTTAACAGGCCCCTTAACACCCACAACTTTGTGTGTGGCAAATCCAAATCGCATCTTTGGCCTTGGACTGTGCCATATACCAATTCAAGCCAGGTTTGAGTCGATAGACCTTTTCAAAATCCATTCGGAAATCTCCGGAACATTGATCACATGGCCATTTTTTCAACCAATCAGGTACAAGCTCATTAGTATGCATGATTTTGTCAACAAAAAAATCTGAAAAATTACTTGCATATTTCAATGCAATAAAAGTGAAAAATAAATAGAACCCGACTAGACCCATACAATATTAGATACACTAATTCTGAACAACTTTTGGCTGATGGCACCATAAGCTCACCGACATAAAGAGTGAAATTTCCATTTGAAATCGGCTGATCTACACTGACTAAGCTTAAGATTTGAAGTTACATCAGGGCAAACTGAAAGTGACTCTCAGTGCTGACGCTAATTTCAAGTTCGAATTCGTACGCAACCAGTTAACGAGAACGCGAACTTAACATTCTGGTTATTGTGTTGAAGAGTCACTTTTTCTTTCGGCAATTGCCGGAAAGTGTAAAATCAGCTTCGGAAATTCATGTTTTGAAAAGGTCTATTGCCTGCAGCTGGCCAACTAATTATATCATACTCATCCAAGTAAGGAAAAAGAATAACTGCAGAAACCCCTTCCTCCAGAGTTGTTTATGATACACACATTTTTACATTGTTGTTCACTGTTATGCAACTTTTAGTTTCACACATATTTCCAGGGTGTGTGCACCCCCTTTGCACTCCCTGAATATGCCCCTGCAAAGTTGTTTTCAAAATATAATTCAAAATTTGGATATACAATGATAACTGCGAAGAGAATCTTTAACACATTAAAAAGTCGGACCTAAAACAAACATTAACACATATTGGGTAATTAAATATGATATTTCAGTTATTTCACTATCCCTGTCACATGTTTTTTATGGTGCAAGACTGAACTAAGTTGGGTCAGGGTTTTAGAGTTATGACCATGACTTTGAATATTCTTTTGATACATTTTTGGTCAATTCTCCAGACAATATACAGATTTGACTTAAAAAAATCAAATATTATCATTAAATACATGAAAAAGTAATCGCATATACAAATGTAATTCAAATATACAAAAATAATATATTGTAGAATTATAGTTACAAACCTTGTAGAACCAAATTGTCATCACATACTGTTTTTAAACCAAATACATCAAGATATAAGACATGTTGAAGTGAAAGGAACTTTTAGTCAGCAGATAAGGTGGCAAGTTATAATGGTCTATAGTAGTGGAACAGTGCATCAGTAGGTTGCGAGTTTGAGAACACTATGGTCAATGGCTGCATTTCTGTGGGCAAGACATTTTATTTCAGTTGCTTCATTTTTTCACCAATTTAGTGGAAAACGTGTGAAAATATCTACCATATTGAGAACATTTCCACTTTTACAAAGCTTAACCAACAAAAAAATTGCCATTCTCCAAAACATGTCACATAGTATATAAATATACTTACAGAGAATTTTCCCATTTGAGCTGGAAGTACCATAAATACAGGGTTTTTTGTGCGGTCGATCACATATTTACATCGTGCACAGGTGACACAACTGCGTACAACATAAATGTGGTCGATCGCACAAAATACCCATATATCCAGTGGCGTAGCTAGAGGGGGGGCCGTGGCCCCCCCCCCCCCCCCATTAATGACTGTTTTGTCGGTTAAAAAAGCACCCGTCGGTAAAGTTGAGCCGACCGGCCGCAGGCCGGGCGGCGATACAGCACTCAATACAATTCTGTCGGTTCATCTTCATGTTGTGGCCCCCCCAGTTTCGAAAACCTGGCTACGCCACTGCATATATCTGATACTTCCAGCGTGTATTATGGGACATGTAAAAGTGGTCTATTCAAAAACGACCTGAAACCTAAACATGGTTTCCTAAATATTACAAAAACTTATTTATACTGGCAAGTACACTTCTGTGTAGGGAGTACATGATCCATTATCTTTAGTGTACATGAATTATCTCTAATTGGTCAAATATGCCTTGATAAGCCTCCCATTCATAGTTCTTAGAATTTGTATGCATACACAAACACTATGCGTCTCGTTATCCATAAATCTGATGTCATATGCAACGGTTTGGTTGCTGTGTGTATTGTTTACAACGTAACATTCATGCAGCAGTCTCAGTAAGGACATACAAGCACAGATTCATATGAGCATATTTTACCAAGAGATTACAGAGTCCATGTACATTTAAAAGAATAAATTTGCACCTGTTTGTTCAAAATAAGGGAAATATATAATGCGTTGTGTGATATTCCATTCTTTTTGATGACCTTATGGAATATGGCATCAGACCCTACCCAGATAGCAAAGTTAGTAGGGCCAACATTGGCCTTAGGCCAACTAACTTTTATATCTGGGCAGATATATATATGCCTGTATTTCCTGAATAAGCATTTAGTAACTAGACCTATACCAGCCAAAAGGGCCGGATCCAGTCAGTTGTCCAGGCAGTGTATTTGTTTTCTGCAACCATAATGAGATGCATTCCAAATCTATGTAACAACCATTACCCTAAACCTATTTCTAAGCTCAAGCCCTAATTCTATACCTTAAAGGAGCTTGGTCCGATTTTTCAAAATTGAGTTTTTATGGTCACATGAAAGATGACCACTCAAGAGGTCTTGAATTTCAGCTTAATCGGTCAAATGGTTTTGATTTTATGGGTAGTTTTGTATTTCAGAGCAATTAATTTGGTTTCCATAATTAGACACATTTTCATATATATCTCCAAAACGGAACATAACTCAGCCGTGAAATTTCACATTGGTTATGAGAAAAATATGAGCAATATTTTGATACCAAAATCTCAAAAAGTTTGAAAAAAGTTGGGGCAATCGGACAAAGCTCCTTTAAACCCGAATCCTACCCTAAACCCGATCCTAACCCTAAACGTATTCAGTTACTTCCTGTTATGGTTGCAATAACAAATAAAGCGTTCAAGTACAGCAGCTGACTCTAGCTAGTCGACAACGCACAGTGACCACTGCAGGTCCAGCAAGTTGACCTGATAACAGTAATTCATCAAATGTACACCTACTTATACAATGTATAAATTACGAGCTAAGAGTTCAACTTTTATCATAAAACAGGTTTTCCTGAACCAAAAATGACGAAAGTTATCCATCCGACGGCCAAGATGCTAGACGTTGAGTAGAAGACGGTAGCCCAGCTCTCTGTGATGTGTAAGACATACCCTGTGATGTAAGACCCGATGAAACCTTGAAGAGCAGCAACTGTATTTACGATACCTGAAATATATAAATGGCAGAAAATTACTTGGCATTTTCATTAAATTAAGCTTTGTTGAAATTGGATGCCAAGCTGTTTGGTTGAGAAAATGAGGTAGGGAGTGGGATATTATACTGTGCATTTTCAGAAAGTTCATATTTTTGGTAAATATCACTTGTTGTGAGACTATTATCCATACTATGAGTCATGTGGCATATCATAAATAGCATTACTGTGTAAAATATTAGCGTTGGTATAAACATTGGGCGATTCTGATCAATGAAATTTAAACTCGCCATAAAACATGGCAGATGCCATATGCCATGTACCATTAGAGAAAATTCTATATATCAACTGGATTTACAACTACACTGGCTTATGTTTTGTATGCCTTAAGGGAAGTCGGAGCCTCACGATTTCTGAAAAAATTTTGATCATAACTTGAAAACTAATACAGTAAACTATATGAAAGTATACATTTTTAGAAAGGGAATTTTACAAGGAATACATTTATAGCATCAGGTTCTTGATTTAAGAACTCGCTTTTTCGTAACTCACCAACTCAAAACGAGCTATTTTGCCAAAGTTTTTTGAACAAGCCTAGGAAAAATATTATTCGGCCAAAATGTTCAAAAATAGGTAATAAGTCATCTATATTGATGGTTCTAGGGAATGTTTTCTCAATTTTTTGTTTAATCCCCTAGTTTTGAAAATTTTGGACCGAATAGACCAAAAATTCATTTTTTTTCCAAAAAATCTGGATTTTTTTTGGCCCTTTTGGCAAATTTTGTGAAAACTAAGAAGTAAATCAAAAATTTGAGAAAGCATTCCCGAGAACTGTCGATTAAGATGATTTTTACCTATTTTGGAAGGTTTTTGCAAAATAGTACTTTTTTTAGGCTTGTTCAAAAAACTTTGGCAAAATAACTCGTTTTTGGTGAGTTTCTAAAAAGCGAGTTCTTAAAATTGAATATGATGCTAGAAATGCATTCCTTGTAAAATTTCCTTTCTAAAAATGTATACAATTATGTAGTTTACTTTATTAGTTTTCAAGGTATGATAAAAACAACTTTTAGGGATTGTGAGGCTCCGACCTCCCTTATTAATATAAACCAAACATGGAATAAGGGGACACAAATGACATTAAGGCTTGGAAGGCAGTGAATACGGAGGTCTGACATAATACACTCCCGGTCAAAAGTGTTTGCGCACAAAACCTTTAACCAGCCATATCTCAAGAACCCTTCATCATTTGCGTCATATTTTTTCGGATTCATATTTTACATATATGGATCTAAAGAACTCAACAGGAATTGAATTTACAGCATTTGAAAATATGGTGTGCTAAACATACTGTATACTTTCTTCCGCACCAACTTAATGAGGTAAGATACCATCTCAACTCATCCAATTCAACTATTATTGTTGGATTTAATTTGTGAACGCGTACTCAGAGCCTTGTGCGTACACGCGAACTAAACAACCTTGAAAATATACGCTCGCGTCAGGGACTACTGCGTACTTGCTATATATAAACACGCGTTCACAAATTAAATCCAACAACTATAGTGATTTTGTAAATGTACACCACGTTTACTGTTATTTCATATCAGCTTGCCAAAATGGATAAATACCATGATGGTATTTCATTTACAGAGTATTCTGATTTTTCACACTTATGAAAGTGATGATATTAATGTACAGGGTTTGTGACTTTGTCAGACGGCAAATAGTTGAATTGGATGAGTAGATATGTATATCAAAATTCCCAGGGTCCAAATTTACAAGGTATCTTGCTTCACACAAACTTTTTCAATTTGAATAGGTACAATTTGTTACAATGTAAGGGGTAATGGACCATTGGACCAGTCAAAGTAGAAATCTTGGTCTATGAGCATTGCATGCATTACCATAAATTAGACGTAAAATTACTATGGTGAGAGAGTATTTAACTTACCATAGACTGCCCCTGCTTGGTTGGGTGCAATGTCTTGAATATTTACAGGTAAAGCACCGGTTGTGAATGAGCACCAGCCAACAGCATTCACCATTAAAAATAAGGCTATGTTGAAATTTGATGTAAAACTAACTAAAACTAATGAAGCAACCATACCGAAGGCACATATCGTCTGAAAAAAATAAAAATAATGGTAAAAAAAGGTTAGTTGAAACTAGAGAAACTTGTTCTTAAATATTTAACAAAATAAAAACCATGCACCATTTGCAAATTGCAAGAAATCAAAGAGGTACTTTCATTGTTCTAACTGGGAAATTTGATGTGAACACACATTTGTTCTTTGCTCAATATGTGTTTCTTCATGTTCTTTCCACAGCTATTACTGACTTCGGGAATATGAAACATTTACAAGAAAAGTGCTACTGAATAGTCTGCAACTTAATATTGGAACATTATTGTATGTCAATATTACATTTTCTAACAAGACAAATTGACAGAGTGTTAACAAACTTGATGATGTGTGTGTTTGACTCTGCAAAAATAATGGCAGTAGTATGCATCAATATGATAATATATTATTATACAAATGTTTCACTGCACAAGTTATTCAAAAGTTATGATTTTTTGAGTTCATGCTTAATCATATATTATACATATACCATATTCAGTGAAACTCTTGTTTAACAAATATTACCATAATAATGCATACAAGAACATTGTACTAACCTGGCAAATTATACTTGTATATATTTACCAGAGCAAAATATACAAAAGTTAAAAACATACTTACAAAAACCATTTTCCTAGCTACACCAGTTTCATAACCCCAGTCTGATACTAGCTTCCCTGCAATCAGACCTGAAAATATAGTGGTAGGTATCTGTACCAACCATGGAACCACATTGAATATCCAGCCCTGTGAAAAACAAGAAAACAATTTAAATCAAATTCATAAAACAAATTGAACAAAATTGTGTTCTTTAATGATGATTTTAGAGTCGGTTAAGATTGTTTCAATACAAGGAATGGCCGGGTATCAGTACTCAATGCCATTTTGTTGTTGTGCATGCAGTCAATTTATGTTTGGAAGCAGATCTTCGTTATTTGCATCAAAATTAAATGTTTATTTGGCAAGAATTATCTGTGAAATAATGATTTGTATGACATCTTGTTGTGGTTTGAAAAATACACACCTCACATGATTTTGGTATTGTAATATTTTGAAAACAAAATTGTAAAATTAATCAAAATTACCCAGAATTCTCCACAGAGTTGCATTGAAAGTCGACATTTGTTTTCACCATGACAATCAGGACATAGGTACAAGATCTAAACAAATACCTGGTTGCACACTCGCGGTTATTGTTCCTAGGATTGTTTCAAACAATGCTAACAAATGCAAGAAATGCATTATTCTGGACGTATTGCCTAAAACAACATACCATGTCTGCATTTTCAGCTATTATAACTTGCGTTGAAACACAAACATAGAATGTGCATTTTGAAGAGTCTCCAAGTACCGCATGTGTAATGGAAAAATGCACAAGGTGCAATATTACTCATCAGTGACAATCAAGATAGCAGGTGTCTTACCATAGCATTTATCCATCACAGATAAAAGCACCAAATTTGCCTTTGGGGTGAATATGGGGGAAATATGCTCAAAAAGCACCCAACGTAAGTAAAATTGGACCCGTGCTTTTTTATAAACAATAATACATTG
>JXSR01S068002.1:732-12569 GCA_000969725.1 Ophiothrix spiculata | reverse complement strand
GAATGATTTTTTTTATTCTCAACTGTCAAAACTAGACTTATCTTATTGTAAAAACTCTAAATATTTCCATTCACCCGGGAAATGAAAATTAAATTGCTCATTAAAAGCTCATTTGCATAGGCCCTGCTGTCTGACTGGACGTTGAGTGATCTTTAGATATTGAGTGACCTTCGTTGTTAGGAAGCATATCCAGAGCAATGTGCTTAAGGCCGCTTTTAAGTACAATAAGCAAGCGATTAACTAAATTGACCTTAAATTACCAAGGTCTGTGGTATATTTGAAGAGAATGACGTCATATGATTTTGTTTTATTTATATAACCTAATTTACAAGTACATTTTGGAAGTTTGAATTCAACTGCCGTTCTAATCATTGGCAAGGTGACAATTATCCAATGTTCAGAAACTATGGAGAAATGTTTAGCCAGGGGAAATGAAATGAAAGAAAGTTGGGGAAAAGTTTTAGAAAAATATGTTGATTTAACTATTGTCTCATAATGTTTTTGATATTTATTTATTTATTTCCAGTTTTAAAAAGCTAATGATATTATATGTACAACCCCGGGTGTACAACATTTGGGTATATCTTTTTGTGTCCAAGTCTCGGGAAGTTTTCAAACTTTCTCGCCCTGCCTAGATTTCTAGTTACTCCAATGCCTTGATTTTTGTTCTTTTTGCGTCGAATAGCCTGTCCATTCCATTCTTTTGAGATTAAGGACCTGCTTTTGAAAATCAAAAAGAATATTACATGTATTACCCCATCAAAGCTAATATATAAAGCACCAGAGTACCTTTACTAAGTTCGTACCGTGACCTTAATTATAGTATAGACTAAAAATAGTCAATTAATCAAAATTGTAATATTGATCAAGATAATTACCTTGAACTGGCCTTCAAAGTTCTTCGGTATGACCATTGCAGTTGAATGACCTTTCACAACAATACAATCTCGATGTACAGAACGAAGTGCAACAACAGCATCTTTCGACAACCCAAGATCCTTAGATTCTTTGTTAAAAAAACTTGCAAATGTTGGTCTTCCGGGGACTTTTCTTTTCGCAATTTCATGAATGCTCTCTAATTTACCACACTGGATTTCACGAGGAATAACAGATAAGTGTGCAATTACTGGGATGTCAATCTTTGCTCCAGAATCATACAATTCAATCTGAAGATACTTCTCTTTGTAAAGAACAAAAATGCCATCGTAGTCATTGGAAATTCCCGGAATGCTTAAATCTATTCCACGAATTGTCGACCCTACATCCGATGTTTTTTTAACCTTCACTGGAAAGCGGCCAGAAGCAAGAAGATCTTGAGCTGTATATGTTCCGGTGTCCAATTTCTTGACTGTTCTCAAATTCATGTCTGATGGTAGTATCATTTTCGTATCACTTTGAATGTGTTTACATTCTATCCATTGCATACGACTACTCGATCCCATTGCCAACAATTTTAATCGATCTCCTGGACTTATGAATACATCTTGAGATCGAATTTCTAGTTCATCTTGTACAAGAACATACTGTGGAAAATCTACAGCTAGTTCAGCTACTGTTTCGAACATGTAACTATCGGGGTACTTTGAAGCTATTTGAAAACTACCTGGATAGTCTTCGGGAAGCTTCACCGAATGTCGTTTGATAGGTACCTCATAAAGCGCTTGATCCTCAGTTGCATCCTCAACTGTTGTTATATGAATCTTTTCAACTATTTTCACCACTCGAACGGAATCTCCTTCTGATATACCGTTGATATTTCCAATTTCGTGTTTATCTCCAAAAAGTCGGCAGTCCATAGGCAGTTTGTCGTCAAATCTATCTGCAAATTCGTATAAAGATTGTGCTAATTCAGAAATCTCGTCGTAATCCCCGCCAACATTGACCTCTAAATAGTCATCTTCAGGAGGAACCGCCATTTTAATTTTTCTACAAAAGAGAAACTATTAGAAAAATAATTTTATATAAGATGGTATAAATGCCAAAGACTACATTTTTAAAAGTCAACAGTCAAAATGGTTTTGCCACAATCTTAAAATAGAAAGACATTCCTTTCCACATGCAGTAAGATGAAAATGATAAACTTTTATAAATACAAAGTCCTCTGGTCTTTTCTGTCCCTAGAATTCATGTCAGAATTAATAAGATTCCGAAGAGGAGTCATTTGTATTAAGAATTACTCGCACGGTGGAGACTTTTGTACCATGTACCACCATAAGCAAGTTATTAAATCGTAATGACATGCGACCTGTTTGTACAATAAACGTTTACACAAATATGTCACTTCAGAAAACCGCCAATTCTTCCAATGCATTCACAACTTTATTTTAGAGACAATACATCGCACAAAATGGTACACAACTGGAACAACTTCAAGTTCACGTGTTAGATCTGTGATAGTCGGTAGTCAAAGTATTGTACACCTTCCTTCACATGGAAGATTGGTTAAATACAATGTACTAGACTTGAAATATGTTGGATCAGTCTCAACTTAAAATTATATGACGAGACGAGAATGCCTGTTGACAAACTGAAAAAAATGCTAACACTTTTATCAGAAAATGAATAGGACTGTTGTTGTTTCTTATTTTAATATCAAATATGGTATTTCAACTTTTAAAGCTTCATTGAACTCCGGGGGTGACTCTAGATCTTAGAGAAAATCCTTCTGTCATAAACCAAACCTTGCTCTTTAAGGCTGGGGTGGACCTTCCACTAGCATAAATTGTTTTAAAGTCTTGCATATTGACACAGGTAGAGCATATTTTGATTAGATAAAAACAAGGATCCTCTTAGCAATAAGTGCAATCCCTGCATGCATTGCAATTGTTCTGACGAATATATTGCCTGTAGGCCTATGTATTTACAGTGGGGCAATTAATGTGATTAGTTGTACAGCAAAGATCATTGGTATGTTATCACCAAAAGCTGTTAACAGTGAAATGAGCATGAAAGGGTTGTATGTGGTTGAGAGGAATGATATGTGGATTAATGTAATGTGATTCAAAAATGTCAATGTGTTATGTGTGCTTTGCTTTTTCTTCAACTATTTCAACATCATCAAAATGTAACTGCACAATAAGATGGACGTTTTTAAACGTTCAAATCATTGTTCTCTAAGGTAATGTAATTTTATAGCCTTGGTATAATTTATAATCAACGAAGGAACAATTCAGAAATGTGTTTGCATTAGACTAGTAATAATTGATAACAAATATGTTCAAAGCTTTTGCGTCCAATCAAATAACTAATACCATAATGTTTTTGCTATTATGGCCTTCCTCCACCCTTCAATTCTATTGGTTGTATGAATGCAAATCCTTTTATCTTTTATCATGAATGGAAAGACCAAAAACTTAAATGAGGTGCCCTGGCTTAAAAAATCTACTATAATTGCATAAACTATATAAAAGTATACATTTTTAGAAGCGGATTTTTATTCTAAACATGATGGTGTAACAGGTTTAAAAGTGTTAATTTTTGCAAAAAATACAAAAAAAAAACTTTTTCCCCAAAAAATTTCTAGAAAGCCTAACTAAAATTTGTATTCGTTAAATTTTGAACTTATTTACTTTTTGGAACCTAGAAGCAAATGTCTAGGAACGGGGTTTTTTTTTTCATTTTTTTGTTTTTTATCTTATTTTTTTGCAAAGAAAATGCCAAAAACAGGTTAAAAATTACCATTTTGATGACAGTGGTCGGATTTTTTACATTTTTTATGTGTATCTGTCTACCTCTAAATTTGGTTCTAAATGCAATGATGCTAAGGCCGGTATCGACAAGCCTATTTTCGACAATGTCGTCGACAAAGGCAATTTCACTCTGTCGACAATCCTCTCTCTATATCGAGCTATTATACAATCAAAATAATATCAAACATAAGGCTTGCGAAAACAAGAAAGATTATTATTGTAATTTCAGTCTGGCCAATATGCTGCCATGGCTTGGTGAAGGCAGTTGTTGGTTATTGGTGTCATATTGCTACTGTATTGCCATAGACAGTACTGCCAGCGATGTGCCAGGGTAGAGTGTACTTACAGAGATTGTGGCTGCTCTCACCTCTGTTGTTGTCAGCAATGCACTCTACCCATAGGCCTAGTTGTTTGGACAAGGGCAAACATACCATGCGAGAGCCCCGTCCTTCGGAGGGGACGTTAAGCCGTCGGTCCCATATATGGGAGAGTCACACCCATATATGCTTGTCACAGCTAGGTTCGTGAAGAGTATTTGTCCTGGTGCTTTCTAGATACTCACATTCTAACTACGGACATAAAGTGCGCCTTCTAGTAGCCGTTACGGAGGATGTGATCTGATAGTGATGTCTGCATAGACAGCCGTGCTGTGATCTTGATGAAATAGCACGTTAAATAAGCTTTTATGTATGTATGTATGTATGTATGTTACGTTAATTTTTATACATTGATGTTCAATTGACGTCTTTATAAACGCCGCTCAAAAGTTCAAGTTGTAGAAATTAATGAATATTTTGTTGCGAGTTCTTAGAATTCGCCACCTAAAATTACAATGCATTCAAGATTATTTCATTCACAACCATCATAAACTTGTCGGACTTATGAAAGTGACGCTACATTTGACAGGGTGACAAATTCAGCAACAAAAGGCCACAATTTGTAATTTAAATCGTCAACTGAGTTGCTGCATTGACGAACATGAATTGTCGACAGTATCGATGTCGGTTGTTCATAATTTTTGGAAATTCAACAATTATTTAATTGTCGAAAATCCAAACATTCCTCCCTGGTAGCAGCCCTAACTATACCGCACATCGTCAAATATTCATTTTAAGAAGAACAGACTTAAACCATGTCTAAAACAGTCTAACCATGCTAGAATCTATACTTCAAAATTCATTGACAACCCGAAGCAACCGAACCTAGCAAATTGTCATTGTTAGGAATAACTGCAACTAACTAGAATGTCTCTCAGAATGTTACATAAACTTGATTTTACATAATTTCAAAACAAAATACTAAACCATATTGGTATCTTCCACAGCATTCACAGAGTAAACCTCAAAGTTTGACGTTTTGTGGACTCTTAAACATCGAAGAGTCTCAGAGCTATATATAGTATCTTTATAAATGGCATTTGGTGCAAAAAATGACTAAGAAAATGTGACCCTTTTCAGCACGGATGTGTAAGCTTGCCACTCAACGTGACCCCCATTTGAATTGGATTGTGTAAACTGAGGTTATACTAAAGGACAGGCGCACTTGGTTATATAACCTGCACCTGTGATAATGACGTCATCAACTTGTACCAACATTTGACTTGGTCACAAATATCAATCCTCGCAAAAATAAAAATGAATCACTTGCACCTTATATAAATACTTGTAAAATGATTGCACGTATATTATATGAACGCCGTTAGAATATCAAACAAACGCAGTTGAAACCTCCAAGAATACGTTGAGACAAACACGCGACCTTTGTGTTCTTGCAACCTTCCAACTCTCCTGACCATGAATAATTTACAAACATCTAGCGAGATTCTTACGACTTACACGTCCTTGGATGAGATCATCGGCCTGGTTTGAAACTTCCGAACAGTCTGCATTGTCTACAGTCGTTGAAAGAAGTGGCACTATTTAATAGCCATAGAATCGTTCGTAAGGGGTTCACCGTTGGGAAGAGAAACTATTACAAACTGTCTTTGCCAGACTTCTATTGAGATGATTGACCCATTGTTTTATTCCGTAAATGAATGAAATGTCTGAGTTTAATGCATTATTCACAAAGTTATGTCACTTTTGAAAGCTTTCATAAAATCCCAGTGTGCCCGGTGCATAAAAGCAAAAATATCTCCATAATAAATACGTAATACTCGTATACTTTGTGTAACTATTTGAAATATTTGTTTGCGTGTCTGTTAACTTCTTTAAATGGCCGTAAGGTAACAGAAAAATATCCTGGGGGCCAACAAATTTGTAAGGCTGGCGGCAGATCTCACTCTGGACACCAAATGACCCGTCACTAATGATGATCCGCTGGTCTGGCAAGTGTAAGCAGGTATTAAAGCCGTAAGGGGTGGAATGTGGATCTCTACAATAAAACAAAGTGTCTTTCCCTGGTTTTTGTTTTCAACATTTTTAATATTTTGTTTTATACTCAATGAAGTATGCTACCATTAAAACTGTTATCAAAACAAAATTAGGAATTCTTCTGCATCTGTTTATTGTGATATATTGTTCCTCCAGATGTCCTTCCCACAGTTCAGAAGCCAGACATTGTTTTAACCTATCCTGCTGTCAAAAAAAAATCATTTTATTTGAGCTAACTGTGCCATTCGAAACAAACATTGATAAATCCCACACACTCAAAGTCGACAGATATGCCTCCCTGGTTGGTGATCTCACTGATGCCGGCATATTCCATTTGAGGTTGGCTGTCGAGGTCTTATAACCAAAGCCAATAAATCGCGGCTAAATCACCTCCTGCGGGTCGTGAAATCTGACACCAAATACAAATCGCTGAAGGAAGACATTTCTAAAACCAGTATCACTTCCTCGTTTTCCATATTCCACTCCCGGCATCAGAGAGAATGGAATGTTGCCTCGTAGTGCTCTTCAAGGGCGACATATCTGTCCCCACCGCTAGTTCATTGCCATTCAAGTTCCTGTTTTTCTTGTTGTTTTTGTCCTATTTATTTTATTTTTTGTCTGTCCCTTGTCCTCACCATGCCATGCCTGGCTGTCAGTAGAGGCACCAGTTGGCTTGGTTTCGTGTACAGCTGTGTGCTTTCTTTATTCTATTTTTTCCACATTTTATGTTTCTTTGTAGAATGTTGAAAAAAGATGATTGAATAAAAGAAAGAAAGGAACACACAACGACTTCGCACAACTCAACTCATTGCGTATTTTATCACCTACGAACTATTTGATTTCCAAAGATTTCTTTAAACCATCACCAATTTTTGGGCATAAAATGTGATTCTTTTTCTCCTCTGCAGCATAAAAAAATGTTCAATTGTCAGTGTACGATAGCCCATATGTATGATATCCAAATTTGATGAACTTTGATAGAAACTTTTTAAAGACAGTGGGTTTGTCGAATCATGTGCGATCTGAATTAAAAAATTATTGCCGTGTGATTTTTCTGCACTTTCTTCTGTTTTTTCTGGGTTCGGAACAGAATAAGGACTCCATTTCCCGGTTGCATTTCCATCATGTTTATTTATTGATGGGTCAGTAGAAAATATGACATCTGGCCCTCTGGTCTCCATCAGGAAAACCCTTGAGGCCATTTAATATTAAGACTGAATAGCGGTAAAGGACTCGAACAAGGGGCCAACGAGAAATACGTCTTTGACGTCATTTCCAAATAGGCATCCGAGTCAGAGCAAAAGCAAACGCTGACTCCCGCGAGTCCAAAAAAGCGAAGAAGTTAAAAAAATAAAAACTCTTGTCTGTCACTGATTTTGTATCATATGTAACGGCTTTGAATTTTAACTGTGATATGCTTTTTCGGCTGGACATGATTACACAATTGACTTTTTAAAGTACAAAAATAGATAATATGTGCAAATGTTTAAATCATGACAAACGTGCAAAAGTCAAAAAATGGGTCATGATGTTCTCTCTCTCTCGTGTTTAAAATAAGGTCATTTATTCAAGTGTCAAATATTAATGAAGAAAACGTGGTATGATACATTTGTACATTGTAATTCCTAACTTCTACTATAGATAATAAAGTCGACAGGCCAAACAATAAAACGTATTCTACTTAACAGGTCAAGCTCAGTTTATTAAAGATACTTCAATAAAAACGTCTGTCTTCGGGTTTGTCTGTTTGTTTGTTTGTTTGTTTGTTTTTTCGTGGCAAATGTGACCGTCCACCCAAGACCAGCCGTAATGATGCAGCCTCTTGTCATTTTCACTTCATATTTTTCCAGATTATCAAATGTCCATAACAAGAATAAAATTGATGGTTCTTTGCATTTGATTAACATGTTACAGCCCCCTTACGGTTATGTTCTAACAATGCGAAATGCGAAGGGATCATGGTAACGGAAGGACGGTAACGGAAGGACAATTTGCCCGCTGATTTTTGGGTGCACTGAACCGTAAAGCCTGGTCAGGATTAACAAAAAATATGATATGATATGATATGAAATGGTATTTATTAGGCGCTTTTCCAAGAGAGATCAAGGCGCCTTACATATTAAAAACATATTATATAAGATACAGTTAAAAATACATTCAAATTAGACAATTTCTAATAAAAATACAAGCTACTGCATAAGCAGGGAAAAGTACGACCATCGGTGGACACCGACAGCCTACCCCAAAGGTGGAGAACCTCAGGAGCTAACACAAAATATCCTAAGTTAAAAACAAACAAGTGATACAAGAATACAATTTAATCATGCTGATAGCAAATAATCAAGGAAACTACTTTGGAATCAAGGAAATCAAGGAAACTACAAGGAAAATACAACCTCATGTGTAAATTTGATCCTTATTTAAGCCATTTAGAACAATAACACCCAAGTAAACAACCAAGAAATGGTTGAAAAAATTAAATATAAATTACTACTTTTGATTATGAAAAATCAAAAAAATTGACCAAAAATTAGGTTTTTCAAAGAAATTTCATAGACATTTTTATTCAGTCTTTTCTAAATTAGGTTCATTTTAAAGAGCTTCAAAATAGCTTTCTTTTGATACCAAATATATGGTGGTAGCATTTTTCATTGAATAGTTGCATCCTTTTTTCAATATTTTTCTCATGTCCACTTTTTCGTGAAAATGGCCAGATACTGATTTCAGAGTACACAGTAGTCTGCGTGTTTCCAAATTAAAAAGGCGCTGTTAGTTCTTGACACTTTCTAATGATGTCGAGTGACGGCAAAACACAATCCACTTCAAAAGGCTCTGTCAGACATCACCGTATAGAGCAAAACGAATGGTGGTTATCCGTTTGGCACACGTTCAGTATGTGAAAGTTTTGTGCGTCACTCGTACGTTATGGTTCTATACGGTTATGTGTGACAGAGCCTTTAAGTTCAGTCAACACAGTTTTGATGTGTTTACCAGCGTAGTATGACGCATCATATTAACCTGGAGTGGACTGGTACGTTCCATTTTCCGTGACGGAATTTCATCGCCCAGTTGTAAACACAGTTGAACTGGTATCGAATGAAACCAGTTGATACCAGTTCAACTGTAGATCAACTGGGATTTCATACAACAAATACCAGTTGGACCTACTTGAAACCTAGTTCAATCCAGTTGATACACCAACTGGTATTCAGAAATGTCAATTTAGATCAACTGGGATTTCATAGCTACAACAAATACCAGTTGGACCTAGTTGAAACCTAGTTCAATCCAGTTGAACATAGTTAAGCACAGTTCAACACAGTTGAGATTTCCAACTGGTTTCAACTGGAATTTTGACCTGGGCTTGCCTAATGTCTTGACTTGCTGTTGTGCAAAATTGAAGAAAATCCATGCATTAGTTTTCTGGAAGTCAGCGTTTGAAGCTCCACAGGGGTTTGGACACTTTTCCCAGTTTGAGTAAGGTGTAAAATTCCACCACGGCGAATAACAGCATAAACATGTAACGAAGAACACCATTATTACAGACATAATCATGATAATATTTGTTCAATTAGAAGTGTCTTTGTTTTCAAGATTATTTTAACCTAAATCTGGTTCCTTTTCATATGCAAAAATCATTTAATATATTTATTAGGTAATCGTTCAGGAAAATTATTTAGCAGACCATTTAAAAGCACGATAAAGGGCTGGTACTCTGGTAGCAGTGGTTGTAGGAATATGGTAATTCAAAGCAAAAGTAACACCTAATTTTTCAATTGAGAAAAGAGTATCATGATTGACCAATGATTATATCTGGAAAGTGCAGGTATCATTGAAACAATGGAAAGATTTATTTACAATTTCCAGGAGCCATATCCTTATCGCACGAGTAGCCCTTATTAAAAAATGTCACACAAACTATTAAGCTTATGGTATCAGATAACAGAAGGAACTGCAATAAAGAAGCGTTTGGACGCAAAGGTTGAAGCCGACTTGACATTCAGCTGAACCTTTACTAAGACTCCAAGGCATCATCAAGAATAAGCAATATGCGAAACAAAACAGAAATGTTGGTAAAGATGACATCCTTGCTCGCATACTTCCACTGCTAATTACCGCTGGATTTTTACGACCTCTCCAAAGTGGGAAAAGTGTCCAAATTCCTCTGGAGCTTCAAACGCTCATTTCTAAAAAAAATAGACCATGGACTTTATTCATTTTTGCACCAAAGCAAGTGAAGACATCAAGCTTAATTGTCACCAACTTTTATTGTCTAGAATAATCTAGTTTTTGAATTATGTAACATTGAAATCTTGATAAATTCATTCTGGGACACACTGTACAACTAGTTAACATCAGATATGCTACAATGAGCTACATGTAGGAGACGACAACTGCATCCTTTTGCCGCGGCGATCCACATATGATTAGGATATTGACATGGAAATGTGAAAGCATTTTCAGAAATTTGTATGCATTTATATTTTATAAATATAATTAACAGAAGGGAGCTATTGAAGTTGGGATGTTCTTATTCTGGCGTATTCAATTGAAAACACGGTCATTACAGTATCTAGTCCTGCCAACAGAAATGAGACCTTAAGGCTGACAGCAACCCTGTGAGAATACATAAATACATTTAAATAGCCTACTCTTGAACAAATTATTATAGTCATATTCAAATGAACACTAGCTATACACTGTGAATATGATGTGATAATTTGCCGATATGCAGGTATAGGTAGTCGATATTAGCTGTGTGTACAGTTTGGACCAGTTGCTTTTGTAACCTAGACTATTGATCATCAGAGTATACCGACAAAAATACAGACAAATTTGTTATTAGTCTAGTCAACGAGCCCTCGGTTCCTTTTATCGTGATCTGCATCGGTTGACGCGTCATCCGTGTATTCTGGACTAAAGAATTTCACCCGCGTTTCTAGTTCTACGTAGATTTGGCACCTTTAGTTGTCTTAATCTTTCAAGTAAAACGTTCACGTTATGGGAGATCTCTTGTCTATGATTGGTCCAAAGCAGTCACATGACACCTTACGGTGCATAAAACTAAACGTGTATTAATAATATGTTACAGAATATTTTCTCAATTTTGAAGGTTGCTATGTGTTCTAATATAATGCTGCCGGGAACCAATATGGCGACAGCATCTCAATCCTCTTCTTTATCTTATTTACACAGTCATTTCTTCGGCTGAAATACAAGAGAATATGATATAGAGAATTAAAGAAAAAGAAAACAATGCTAATCCGGGTCATGTCATTAACTCTCGTCTTCCTATATATTGTTTGGTTCTATAGTGTAGGGTGGTGTCTCCTCTTTCTTTTGATAGCAAGATCAAGAAAATCGGTCGAGATGTTACGTAATTATGACGTCACAAAGTATTTCCGGACCTAAAAAATCTACTTTGGGCAAAAACGGCTACTTTTTCAAAAAAATCGTTATAAAAGTTCTGAATGTCCGATTTTCGTCGGGTTTTTTACTAATAAATGAAGGAATTGATAATTTTAACAACAAATTTTTCAAGTCCATGTCATGCAAATATTTTTCCAAATGGCGATTTAAATTTTTTCGAGGTGGCAACTACCCCCTCTGACTTTGACGGCCTACCACAACCCCACCTTAGGTGGTACCCATATTTTTTTCATCAAAATGACTGCAAAGGATGCAAAAACAATTTCCTAAATGCACAGGGTCGCTATACATGTATTTTGCGTTTTGGTGCAATCGCCGATCATCCGTTAGAGTAGTGGTAACCCCC
>JXSR01S067991.1:53718-67636 GCA_000969725.1 Ophiothrix spiculata | reverse complement strand
CCACCGACTTGCATCGCTATACGCCACACCAGTTCCGAGAAATGAGCCCGGACGGACAACCAGAAAACATAATGCCTCTGGCGGAGGCATAATAATGTTTACACAAAGGAAAACCATCTGGCAACTCTAACAAACCCATAAATACAAACTGTCAAAACATTCCAATCATGTCATCATAGTGTTGTTGTGAAAAGGGAATGTATGTTGCTAAAACATACACAAATATATGGAAATTGGAAAGATACAATGAATCAATCTGTATAATTCAGTGACTGGAGCTTGATTGAGGACAACTTAAAACATCTTCCAGCTTGTCAGATGGGTATTATTATTCCTTTCTTTACGATGCAGCCAAGCACCCATCACGATAAAGGAAGCATTAACCCAACCTCCTTTCATTGAAAATCTATCGCCTTGGAAATATATGCGTCAAATATTGGTGGTTTCCATCAGGTTTTAAACCAGGGACATCTCACATCCCCATGTCCAACTATGCCAAGCTATTCGGCAAGGTGCTATATTTGATGCTCACGTAAGTATGATAAGACCTCTTTCTTACCTATAATAATATATTAAGCTATTTTACTGATTTTATCTCATAACTTTTTGTTGCCTTCGGGGGTGTCAGTGTCAGGTAAGAGGTCAAACCCGGTACCTCTCACATCCCAATCCAATGTCCAACTATGCCAAGCTATACGACGAGCACTGTTAAGACAGCAATTTGGTGATCAAGACCCCATCTATGATGTGTTGATTATGCTATTTTATTGACTTTTTATTGTAACCTTTGGAAGCCAACAGTGTACCATGGTGTATGAAATGGCATCATGCAGTTCACATAAGATACAATGCATTCTGCTAGTTTAAAGCAATACTACAACATTTTGGTCAAAAATGCTTTATAGTAAAAACAGCATAAAATGAAGGAATCTAAAAGCGTTTTCAAGTGTATTTTGTCAAAAAATCGTTTTGCCATTGAAAAATGAATAAAAAGCATATGCATGCTTTCCTACTAAAACATGTGGAATTAAATTCGGGATAAAGCATATTAGGCCAAATCATTTGGAGGGATTAATATCTACCTAAAACAAACCCATTCAGCCCCCAAAAATTAAAAGTCAGGGGGGGGGGGCGCTTCTTTTTTAAAACTTTATAGTATTGCTTTAATAACCCACAGAACGTTACATGAAGTTACTCACCACAATAAATATTTGTTGAAGTCTCTGTATGGAGTAGTTAAACCATGGCGTATGAAATGGTGCCCCTCGGTTCTCACAAGATACAATGTGTTCCGTCAGAATCATGATAAACCTCTGAAATACAAAAATATGGGGATTAAGTTATTCACCAGAGGTAAACTCAATAACTTGCATGCTTCACACCAAGCCTATTAATATTACTTAAAAGCTTTAGCCATGATATGAAAACAAGTGAAAACTTATTTGAATAATAGAAAAACCTTAATAAAATCCAAACAAAGGAACAAAATCATATCATTTGCTCTCGAAAGACTAATTTTCAGGAAAATTTATGTCTTAGATTTCTGTCAACAGTGTTTCTCTTTCCTAAAGTTTTAGTTTCCAAATGTGAGGTTGTTGACAGAGGAGGGTGGCCGTGGACCAAGACTAGAACTATGGACCTGCTGCATAAGTTTAAAGGAAGTACCAAATAACGTGGTAGATTTTTTTTCAAAGCAGGAGATATTAAAAACCCGATTGGGAGGGCAAACTAAAAATGGGAGACTCCCACCTAAATCGGGACTTGACAGGTATGCATAAGCAGAACCACTGTACCAGCTGATTTCCACCAACCTGCCAACACTTAGGTACAAACCCCCTATTTGTGTGTCTGTAATAATGGCCTTACCTGGAATATAATAAGGAAGAGGTTTTTGTGTTCACTCTGTGCTGTTTCCAAGCTTTCTTGTAACCTTTCTACTTGAGCCTCGCTTGGTGCTATGGCATAGAAGTCATCGTCGTCGTCTCCACTATCACCCTCCTGTAAATTCGTCAATAGATAGCATAAAATTTCAACACATAAAAATTATCCTCATAAATTATCTCCTCGGAAATCTGCATATCTATCATAAGTGTTCCCGAGAATTGAAATGGGACCTCTCACACCCTGATCACAAGTTCAGGCAAGCTAGCAGGCTGTTGCTGCCCTAACAATGATTTCCTGATCAGAGCTTACTCTAGTCTATGGACATGGATTCCTCATTGAAACCTCATAAATTAAATGTTGAAAATGACTCTTGCCACAGTGTGGAGTCACATTTACAGCGTTGGTACAATTTCTCACTGACAAAATTTAAGGACTTTCAAGGACTTTTTCAAGAAGAATTCAAGGACTTTCAAGGACTTTTCTTCTTATCAGCGGCGGCCGGCGGAATATGTGTCAACAAATAAAATAAATTTGTTTTCGCTCATTTTTGGATAAAAATAATTGCATGGTAAATTCTTTTGACATATTTATTTTTAACATTTTTGACATTCAAAAATTCCAGGACTTTCAAGGACTTTTGTTGATAAAGTCAGTTTTTCAAGGACTTTCAAGGCCTGGAAATTGCAATATAAAATTCAAGGACTTTAAAGGACTTTCAAGGATCCGCACTAACCCTGCATTTATGGTTGGCGATCATAAAGGGCGGCAAAGTGATTTTTTTTTAGATTGCACATATATTTAAAACAACTCTAAAATGACCTTTTCATGACATGTAGGATATTCTGTAGGCAAGATATAGGCAAGTGATGTTTAAATCTGTAAGTACAAAAGGGTTACACAAGAAGGTAGATTTGGATAAGGGAAGTTTTGTTCTTCTGGCAAATATGTCTCTTTTTGCGAATATGCATTTTGAGTTTCTTTGAAAATTAGTTTCTCTGTAAAATGGCTTGTTAAGTATAATATTTGTGACTATTTTACTACACAAACGACACCTCAAAATCTTGGATTAATCACACTTTGTAAATGATATTGAAAACAATAATGATAATTATACAGCCCATTCATTGCTTTAAAGTATATGCCATGACCTCTAACCTTTCATTGTCCAAGTGTTAAGTCACACATATGACCTTTAACCTCTCACCTTGTTCTTCTTTGCCAGTCTTTCCTTCGTCTCGTCCAACTCTTTAGCTATCTTGACCACATGTTTGCCCATCTTACGCAGTGTAGCGTGTAATATCTCCCATACATAGAGTTTGGTGAAGTCTTCGGACATGTGTGGAGAAAATAACCAGTTGACCACAGCTGGGCAGGTCACTATTTGGGTCCGAAGCATCTTATCTATCAGGACATATATCATCTGTAGCAAAATGGTGAAAGAGTACAATTGTTTTAAATTTAAGACACTTGTGATTTCGTTGTTTTATATCCCAAATAAATGATACAGAGATAGGGGAGATGTATAGCGTGCGTTACTTTGAAAATTATTATATTATGACAAGTTTTCCATCAAATTAATTAAGTTTTTACAAGAAACCTTGAAACATGCATTTTAACCTTGAAACATGTGTTTTTATTGGTTTTGATAATCAGATGTAGCCTATACTTTGATGTTTTTAATCCATTTTTCAACTCTTATAACTTTGATAAATTACTCAAAACTCCTAATCCCATGAATTCAATAACTTTGAGTGACATTACTAGGTTGGCTATAAAAATGTCAAATAGAAACTACTTTAGGCCCCCCCCCCCCCCGGAATTTCTATAACTGACCTCACTACAGAGGTTCCCGATTAAAAAAACCCTTACCTGTTCATGAGTTTGCCAGACTTCTTTGAGTTTCCTTAGCACATAGATCATATTCTCTTCATCTTTAGCTAGGAACTTGAAAGATGCATGGAACCTGCAAACAAAGTCAGTGTTGGGTACATTTAATGACATTGTAAATGCATCAATAAAAACCCAGGCATTTTATGAACCATTTATTTCATATTTTGCAAGGAACTGTATTGAAGATATAGTCTGTATACAGACTTTGCCTTGTATTTTTAAGCAAATCCAAAAAACATTTTTATATTTGATCCTAACTGATCTTTTGACTGTAAATGTTTGATACACGACTATTCATGGCACAACTTATGATTTTGTAGAGTCAAAGGGTTATTCTTATTGCAGTGACCTTAAAATGATATTGGATTATCTCTGTTAACTCTTTGAAAATTTCTGACCTGAATTTGCTATTTTTCTTTAGTTGTAGCCTTTTCAAGCAGGTATGATCAAATGCACAATACAACTACCCCATCGATATATAAAACACAAATGTTTAATTCTACTGTCTACATATATTTAAGACTGAAATCCACAAACAAGAAAGCAGATGTGCATGAGACTTACTTTGCCAGTGCACTGAAGGAATGACTGAATGACTTGCTGCCCATGTAAAGAATGGTCAGTATGAACACCTCGATCCGCAATTCATCTGTGTTGGCGTCATCTGCGAAGAAATCATGACCTTTGGGTTTTATTTTGAGCTCAAAATATATACATGTAAAAACTGAATCCTGACAAAATTAAGGTTTTTGCAGGTTTTATCTGTTCACAGTTTTCTCCAGCTCTTTGCAAAATATCAAGTATCATCTCACCTCTGAAATATTTTTTAGATGTCTTCAATTCAGAAACGTCCGTTAATTAAAATGTTTTCTCGGTTTCATTTATTCTGACATACCATGCTTTGAGGAATCATAACTCAATTTCAGGGTGTCATGTGAATTTGAGATACTTTAAAGCTGAAGATAATGATCTTTTTGATAAAACAAAACTGACCAGGGATCAACTTTACGGTAGGTTTGTGGTAGGCGATCACAATTGGTAACATTAAACTTAACATTGTTATAAGTAACTCTTTTTTCTCAGTCTACCAGTTTGATAAAATGCTTCACTCTATGATGTTACAAGCGTGTCATAATTGAAGGGTAAATTCCTTTTCACTGCTTGCCTATAGACCTTTTTTTCTCAGTCTACCAGTTTGATAAAATGCTTCACTCTATGATGTTACAAGCGTGTCATAATTGAAGGGTAAATTCCTTTTCACTGCTTGCCTATAGACCTTTTCAAACCGATCTTTTCCGAAGATACCCGAAAGCTTGAACAAATTCCGATCGTTTCCAGGAAATAAACAGTACCTCTGTGCCTCATCTTTTGACAAAGTTTGACACTTGGACAGTATGTTTCAAACAACGACGAACGTTGCCATTTTTATCATGCACTTTTGCGGTACTATTTCATTGTATTTCATTGTCGTCTACTGACTGCAACTGCTGTGGCACGTGACCATGTTTTCCGAAGTTTTCCGATCGCTGTTTGAAAAGGTCTATACCATTGTGGCATCATATCAGGGGTCATTTTCACTAAACAATTATGATGCATCGTAGCTATGAAGGGTTTAACTCGTAGCTAGACTGGATATCACAAAGACATAAAAGCCCTTTATAAGCGTACAACACATCGTAAATAATAAGAATTTGACTTGCGGGTACCATCACACCTTCACGTTTAAGGAGTTTAATTGAGCATGAGCTCCTACAGCTCTCCTTACCAACATTCCAGGAGAGTGTTTCACTGAACTCCTTTCCACCATTTCAAAAGCACTGTCTCACACAGAATTTTTGATATGGAGCTCCTCATAACACTCCTCACCAAACTCAGGAGGGTAATTGACAGAGCTCCTGATATTTTTCGAAATGAAGACCTGTAACATTCAAATCCTTCATAACATTATGAAAGATCAAGGAGTTGTCGCAAGCTAATGATGGGTTTGGTTATTTCTTTGGAGGTAAAGCCTAACAGGAGGAGGAGTCAGTGGAGGAGTGGCAATCTTCTAACCAATTGCATTAAAAGGAGAGAAAGAGATGAGCACAGGACATCCCTGTTCCATTCATCATTTTTACTAACCATCCATGCTATCATCGTCCTTGGTTACAAAGAACTCCTTGAGTAGTGAAATTATTTCTTCCGCATTAGCTTTGGACTTGAATGAATCGATGAGTCGATGTGACTCCATGCACCCTGTGTGTTGAGCTGAAATGAGATTCATAAGACCAAAATATATCAGATTTGATTTCTCATCAGACAGTATATGACTACAGACATTTATATGCACTTGACCTGTTTGATCAACATTTAAAAAGTGTTCATTTATGGCTAAATGCACATTTTGGTGGCACTATTTAATCAAGTTTCCAGCTTTTAAGAATCTATGAGCCTTAAAGTCAGCGTCACAATTCTTTAGACAATGTAAATAAGCATCCAGAGTACGGGGCTAATTGTTTACAAACGCGATCGGTACCCTGCAATTGGTGGTCACATGAATGATTTTGTCCCAGGAACTTTGGCAGAGACTTTAGTTTTGACATTTGACCAATGGGTAAGGTAAAGGAGACCAGAAATAAATTTCATGCATGTTAAACTCACATACTAACTATTTAATTTATGCAATGTACATATAATTCATTTTAGAAAATAAATTCGCCAACAATATCGAAATCTCAAAATATGGGCTGAAAATGATATATTTTGATCTAAAATAACCATTTTTTGAGAAAAATGTAAAGTTAACTTACAGAATTTTTTTTGACAGTTTAACCCTAATTCCAGAACTAATTTAAACACTTTCTTTCTAGTAACAGTGCATTTTTTGTTAATAAATTAATAAATGAACCCATCAAAAAGTGGTTATTGTCTTAGGCCCTTTGAATAAATGCAAACAATTTGCATGAACAGCATAATTAAAAAAGGCCAAACAAAAATTTATTGGACAACATAAATAAAAATCCATATTGCAGGGCCCATTACTTGTAAATGCAACCCTGCTATGTATTTTTGTTTAAGGTGCGTTTACACTGTGAAGACTTGTCTTGACAGAGGGTAACAACAGATTTATAACTAAAAACTTGCAACTGAAAACGATAGTGTGCGTGGCTAGCAGATTGTGTGAGCGTTAACTGTCTTTAACAAACCATGATGTGCGGAGAGTCCAAAACTGCAACTCGCAGGTCTCCGTTGCTTGTTGTTACCCCCAAGTCGTCACAGTGTAAACGCACCTTCATCGTCATATCTGATAGTGATTTTAACATTGACCTTCTATACTGTTGTTTTCCATCCCTTCAAACCCTAACCATTATTATAAACAAAAATTCTTAATGCAGGGCCCAATGTTGGTAACTGCAACTTCTACCATGGATTTTTATTTAAATTTTTCAAGAAATTATTGTTCAGCCTATAGCACAAACAGTACTCATACAAAATTGCTCACTGTACCTGCGTTTTCCATCTTGAATTTGTTGACAGGGCCAGGTTTCCTTGGTAACAACGGTTCAAAATTCTCTGGGACACTGTCCACTATCCTCTGATGGTATGATAACCTGCAAACAATATGATAAGGATAACCATGCTGACACCATTCGTCATGTGAGTGCAAGAAAAGTCGTATCTGCAGTGGCTGTCCTAAGTTATTTTTATTTTATACTTTGTCACAAGAATGTGTCTTATGTCAGTGGTTCTTGAAATGGTTCTTCAGGTGACGGTGTCACCTGTAGAACCATTTCAAGAACCACTGACCCAAGATTGGAGATTAGACAGTATACAATCCAAATTTATGACAAATGTCAGCTATTGCAGATACGACTTTATTGCACTCACATGACGGTGTATGTAGATAAGGATATATGTGACCTGCCATATCGAAAGGTACCTTAAGAGCCCCAAAATCAAAACTGATTTTTGGTCTCATCTGAAAGATTAAATTTTAAGCTTTAAAATGACACCTTGCTTTTGGTTATTAGAAGTTCGATTGCTAAGTTACTTCCAAACTATAGTTCTGAGAAAATTAAGTTTAACGTTTCTGTATTGAGTAAAACTTGAATGGAGAGGGGATTTTTATCTTGGTTTTATCACATTTTTCTTATGTTTTGGATGTTAAAACCTGATTTATATGGTAGAATACACTTCAAAGGTAATGTTTCTGATGAAATCAGAAATTCGACCTTGGACATGATTTTTGACTATGCTCAACTTCAATGGCCCGTATCTTATAATTTACTATGCCGACCTTAAGGTACCTTTCGATATGGCGGGTCACATATGACTGGTGAATCACCAAAGCCACAACAGCATCAACACTCAATTCTGGTCCAGATAGGTGTGTGTACACTTATACGGACCAAGTACACTTTAGGTCCCATTTGGAATTTTAGGGTTAGTTAAGAGTTAGGGGTAGGGATAGGGTATGTTTAGGGTCATGGTTAGTGAGTTAGGGTCGGGTCAATGTTTAGTGAGTTAGGGTCGGGTAATGGGTTATGCTTTTGATGGGACCTAAAGTATATTTTTTTCACTAATACAAAGGTATTGGAAGATTTGCGCAAGTACGCCTTAAGTAATTCAAGGCTTGCAAATGTACACGCAAGTGATTTTTAGGGATGCACAATTTACCAAGCATTATAATGATCCAAGGGTAGTGCTAGTCCCCAGACCCAGAGTCTCATATTCAGGTTAAGAATCCATTTTACTGGGATATTTTTCAGCCAGGATTTTACTGGTCCTAAAAGGTAAGAATTTGGAAAAATGCAAACAAGTTTTTTTCATTTGTGTTTTACAAAAAATAGTGGAATTCCAGTAAAAAACAAGCAAAAATCATGACTGAATTCCATGGAAGTTTACAATCACAGTGCTTTAGAGCTCACCACCTATAATTACTTTTGATCCGACTGAGAATCATGTCCAAAATTGTTTCATATGTATATAAAGCCTTAAATGATGTTGCTCCCAGCTACCTATCTGCCTTATTACATCTGCAGAATACAGATACCGCTGAATATAGGCATAGATACGCTCTTCTTTGGACCAAACCCAGGTCACTGTTTTCGATCATCCAAACATGCTGGGGACGCATGCTTTACTACCATTGCCGCAGCTCGTCTCTGGAACGATCTCCCCATGTGTCTGCATGAAACTCAAGAGTGTGCCTATGTTTTAAGGGCAGCTGAAAACTCAGTTGTTCTCGTAATCATGCTGCTCTCCGTTTATTTGGTGTGTTTTCTTATTTTGTGCTTTGTACTTTTTGGTATGTTATTGTAAAGCGCTCCGTTCCTTGTGGGGCGCTATATAAATGCTTGTGTAATAATAATAATAATAATAATCCATGACTTGAAAATGTGGATTTCACTGCATGTGGCTGTAGCCGTGTATATATGATACTCACCTCATGCATTTATGGAGTACTTCTCTTACAAACTTGGGCTTGGGCAACTCTGGGTCCATCTGTAAACAGTCCGTCCTACACAGAGAAATAAAGTCAGTTTTTAATTAAACATTGTAACCAGAAACACATTGGCAGTTGCATTTGTAACCAGAAACACATTGGCAGTTGCATTTACAAGAAATGAGACATCATATTGTGGTTTTATTGGGTCGAAGGTTTGATTTCATGGTTTCATTTTGTCAAGCTGTGTGAACTCTTAATTTGAAAAATTTTGCAGTACATGTACAGCCTGACTAAAAGTCTCTGCCAAAGTTCCTTGGACAAAATCAGTCACATGACCACCAATTGCAGGGTAACCGATCGCGTTCGTAAACAATTGGCCCTGTAATCTGGATGTTTATTTACATCGTCTGAAAATTGTGACGCCAACTTTAGCCATTATATGTGTTACTTTGTCATGTTGGTTGCAATGACACGTATCTTTTGTTAGATAAATTTCGATTTTTTTTTTTTCTGGACAAACCATCGTGGCAATATGAAAATATGTCATGCTGCACCCTTGATAGCTTAAAAAATTGCAAGTATGTGATCATCTGCTGCAGATCCACATTATGCTCTGTAAATCTTGAAGTATGCAACAAGCAGCAGATTAATGCAAATAAACCAATACCACTACGCGGGGAAACAAATTAGTCCGTATTTCTCAAATCATAACAATGTACCAAATCTTGTTGATTATTCAAATGAACTTATTTTCCATGATTGTCCATGTGGTAGCAACAAAATTAGGAAAAAAATAATACCAAAATCGTGAACGAAATCATGTACAAAAAAAAATATTGATACACAGTGATTTGGTCTAAATCATCCTAATCAATCATAACTAGTCTCTTACACAATACAAAATCACAAATTCATAATGTTGTAGAAAACAAGGGATATGCTATGGATCTCGTAACAGAGTCTGATTGTTTGTTGCATACTTCAAGGTTTATAGAGTATACAACCTGACAGCTACTCTAAAGTGGCTATCAATGTTGAAGGGGCAATTCATGATCCAATTTTCCTCTTCAAGGTCACCTCTATCAAAATGTATTTGTTAAGCTAAAAAGAATCCATGACAGATGTATATTCCAAATCCCAACCCATTCTTGCAATTTGTTTACATTACAAGAGTGTCATTTTTAAATACTAAACAGAAGCCTATGGGGATTTTCAAAGTGCCGAAAAGCTTGCAACTTAAAAACGAATGGTTGGAATCAAGTGAAATTTTCAGCATACATTTATGTTGTTCGCTTCTTTTTTGTAAGCTCAAAAAGAGGTGAGGTTTTCATCACATCAGAATCATGAATTGCACCTTTAAGTGTAACAACCCTGATCGTGGAGATACAACAACACAACAACCCAACCCATCTTACCATTCATCCCAGCTCCACCTAAACTGGAAGTTACTAAGATGATGCGCAAACCAGTTGACAAATCGGTCTACACAGTTGAGGTTCATGGTGTCCAGTCTCTCATATAACATCTCTGTGGCTTGTGCTAGCTGAACAATGTGGTCAAGGAGAAGACTGAAGACTCTTAGTTATTTCCCGTTTGGAGGTTCACATCAAACGAGGCGGCAGATACGAACCCAAGCAATTCATATTTTTCAAATGCATAATAATAATGCATTTATCACTTGACAAACAAGCACGACAGAACAATGAGAATGAAATCGTGTCTCTTATTTCTGTGAAATATATAGTAAATCTCGATCAAAATTGACAAAAAATCGATAATTTAAAATCAGATGATCAGGTAATATGTGATGGCTCACCCCGAAAGGTGGGACTTTTGAAGATGATATCAATTTTGATTTTATCATTTCATCTGTTACAGCATTTTCTAAGCTTTAAAATGACACCTTACTTATTTAAATTGATCAAGGCGATCAAATTTTACAACAGAAAATCTGCTGGAAATTCTTATTATTTTCTTTATTTTTTGCTGCCTTTTTTCATCAGTTTCTCAAAAAGCGTTCTGTCGCAAAGTCCCCCTTTTCGGGGTGAGTCATCACATATGGATGTAACCATATTACATGTCTAAAGAGAAACTCCAGAAAACAGGTGCATCAAAGACATCACAATGCATGTTGTTACTTTTAACATGGGCCTATATGCAGTTTTCATGAGATATAACATCAGTGGTCATCAATATCAGTCATTCATCTAAAAAGAGAGATTGCAGTCTCCAACAAAACGCTTAGAGTACATAAATCTTTCTTTTACAACTTGGATAAGATCAATGAAATTTCTTAAGGACCGCTTCAAAACTCAATGGCGTTATCTGCCAGTTCTGGGTGGTTCTGACTGGTTCAACCAGAATAAACAATAGCCAACCGACCAGAACTGGCAAACAACCGTCGGTTGAGTTTTGAAGCGGTCCTTTAAGTTTTTATCTATTGATCTTGATGAATTCATTCAATCAAGATATCAAATTAAAGCTGTAATTCATAGCATTAAATACACAATTTCCGTTTTTAAGGTGTAGCTTTTGAGATTTTTTGAGCCTTTTAATATAAATTTTAGGATACAACTTGTGGCAATGAACTTGGCTGAAGTTTGCAGAGTTCCAAGAAGAGTGCTGCATACATGATCTCCAGCCTGGATGATTGAGGTAGGTTGAACATCTCGGAAAATATCACTTCAGCTACCATGTAGTTAAGCGGAACCTGGGCTTTAGCGTGGAAGCTTACCAACTGAGCAGCACTGTGAAAAAAAAAAAGAAAATATACATGGTTCAATTGTCCCTCCTTTAGTGTAAAATGCCTCAATTATTCAAAAACCAATTAATACTTTAAAGAGGAGACTGGACATTTCTTTTGACATGTTATACTACAGAAATATGTAAATGGTTGTATTGTTCTTTTTGAAAATGTGACCTTGGGAAACTCTTGGGTAAGCCAACACCTGACACGGAACAGAGACTATAAGATATAATCAGATGGTAAAATGCCAAAGCCCCAAAGAAAAGTTTTTCTAATTACTGGGTATATAAAATACAGTTTTTATTTACAGAGTTTGCTGGTTTAACACGTATATTGGAAACTTTTACTACATCAAATAATATGAACATATATTTCTATGTGATCCTCTTTTTTGCCAATATTGGCATTCTGGAGATTCATATCTTTTTAGCGCTTTCTGTTAAATATTTCTAGTTGTTATGTTATGAATGTAGAGTCATTTTGACATCAAAATTAACTTTTTTTTCCTCCAATTTGGAATCTTGACATATGTATGCATTGCACTTAAAGCAATACTATAAGATTTTGATGAAAAATGATTGAGAGTAAAAACAGCATAAAATGAAGGAATGTGACTATCTAAAAGCGTCTTTAAGTTTATTTTGTCAAAAGATTGTTTTGCCACTGAAAAATGGATAAAAAGTACATGCATGCTTTCCTATACTAATACATGTGGAATTAAATTCGGGATCCCAATTTAATTCAACAAATGGCCATAACATAAAAAGTCAGCATATTTAAGCCATTTCATTTGGAAGGTATTAATATATACCTAAAACAAACCAAATAAGCTAACAAAATCAAAAGTCATGGGTGACAGGGTGCGCTTCATTTTTAACACATTATAGTATTGCTTTAATGCACCTATGCAGGGTTTATTTAACTCATCACAATAATTCCTTGACAATGATGTGAACAAAACAAAACAAAAAATCAGAAATTCAGAGTCTTATTGAATGTAAATGCAATCTGCAATCAGTGATTTGTTTACACTGTCAGAGGTAAAGGTAAAGGGGATGGCCTGTATTTACACAGGTCGCAGTGCCTATCTGTCTTTCGAAGCGATTGGGCCAGACTTCCTTTTTTGTTATGGTTGCAGTGAGGGGATCCTCAGGGCCAGACTTCCTTTTTTGTTATGGTTGCAGTGAGGGGATCCTCACACCTTCACCGCGAGTCTGTTACCTTTCCGGCACTGAAGATTGCCGGTATCCACTTGACACCTGGGTGGAGAGGACGCACATGAGGATAAGTATTTTGCTTAAGGACACTACACATGCCGCCCACTGGATTCAAACCCACAACGCTCAATGACCGATGATTAAGAGTCGGCGACTTTAATCGCTAGGCCACGCATGTCCCTATCACAGGAATTATGGCATTCACTTCAAGTACCGGTAATGCAAAAGTCATCAGCACAAGACAAACTTTTTTTCTGTCAGAGATGGCAACAAATCTAGATAAATGAAGCACTTACCACTCTTTACGCTCTTTGTGACAGGAAGTTATGATGGCATGAAGCTGATCTTCTACAAGGTACCTCTCAATAGAATGATGGCCAGGTAAAGTGGGTCCCTACAGAAAATAAACAGATGGTATTGATTATAAGAGAAGTCTCAAAAATGATATAGATTGGTTATAGCTTGAAGGAGCTTCTTCTGCAAGGTACAATGATGACCAGAAAAAGAAGGACTGTACAAAAAGTAAAGAGATGACTGTGATAATAGCTAAGTCACATACGATATAAATCGCCTACTGGAAGGAACTTCTTCTACAAGGTACTAGTCCATGGGCTACGATGACCCCCCATGCATCCCCCCCAGAACCTCCACGAGTGGTATCATTTTGTTCGGTGGACCATTCTGAATGATATTTCGCATGTTACCAAAATCTCAATATGTATGCATTCAAGATGGCCGCCATTTTTCAAAATG
>JXSR01S067980.1:37208-47817 GCA_000969725.1 Ophiothrix spiculata | reverse complement strand
ATATTTCTAGGATGTTTTTAGCACCTCAATATGTTTTCTTATAGATTTTTACCAGAATGGTTTATAATAGAAGAATCCCTTACCGGAAATATTATAAAAAAAAGTCTTATTTTGTTATTATGTAAATGTGATATACTACCTGAAACTGCATTTTTGACTGAAAATTACAAAGCTGTTACTACATGTCCAATTATCAATGTGATATAGAAATTGAATTCAAATTCCAAATCTAATAAATGTAGCATCCATATTTTTATATTGGGCAAATATCAGGATTAAAACAAGTGCGAAAACAATGGGTCATGGAAATAATTTTTTTTCGATATTTAAACATTTGAAATATTGAACAAAATTGAACTAATTTGTCAAATAGCCGTCAATTTTTCGATTAAAGAGTTATAACCTTGTTGAAACAATACATTGTTTTTTAGTTACAACCAGCTTTAAAATGTACAGGTCCAAAGCAGATAAAACCAACCTTGACCTTTTTTACATGAAATATGAGCTGACTCCATAAAAAATAACGTTAATGAAAACATTTTGTCAATAGAATAATTATTTTTTATTTATAATTTTTGTTTCAATTATTTTGGTTTTCATAAACATAATGTGTTTTTTTTTAATAAGTTTTGATTGCAAAACAGCAGATTACAATAAATTCCACAAAATAGCAAAAACATAGCTGAACATAGATATTTTTCATCCACTCTTCATAATCATATAGGTAAGGGTAAAAAATCATACCCAACAATAATCATATACCACCTTCATAAACATCGATCCAAAATTCATCTTTGGCACTTCACATAACACGGTACGTTATTTGACATTTATGGTGAGTTTAATTAACTAAAGGGCCAGATAGCATAATTTGTAAAATCTAGACAAATTAATGGTGACCTCGATAACTACTATTACCAACGAAGGTAATGTTCTATGGATTATCAAAATACTAAAGATGGGTAATCATTGCAAAATGTGCCGTGAATCGATAAATATTTCAACATCATAAACAATTTGGTAAATGGTAAAATAAATTACGCCATGGCAAAAATTTTAAGAGAAAAAAATTAAAATTAAAAATGTTAGTTCCGTATGAAAATGTAACATAGTGACGAAAATCTAACAACATGAAATAAAGAATGTAAATGACTACAAAAATGACGAAATGTATCTAGGGCTTTACATTTTTTTGTCATTGTAATTCCACATAATCCTCATTTATTGAAAATATCAGGGCGCAATATCGCATCATTCAACCTGCATTGTTAGTCTTAGGAATTCATGGCAAAACTGTACCTGCATTTCTAATTAACAATTATGAGGAGAACACAGTGTCACTTTCAAATACCACAGTCAACATTTCATCTCTAGCTCTGGCACTTAAGAAAACATGACATGACGTACATGGCTTATAAACTATGAAAAGTTGTTTTAATACGTACTGCTTGCCACGCAAGACTCTTATGAAGCTTATTGTACGAAATTAATATCATTCAGTCTATAATACGGTTGGTGGGTTTTTACATCAATTATTGATTGCATCAAAAACTACTTTTTATTGTATAAGAAACGAGTTTTGTATCGATCGTGGTTTTGATGTATTCAAAGCAGCATACTTATATACAATACTCTTTATAACGCTATGCTATTTGTTCTTATGCTGACAACAGTCAGTTTATCAGGGTGTATTGTATCTATGACAGTCATAGTATGACTCTGAAATTCAGGCCTTAACAGGGGTATTGTTACACACTCTTGTAAATTAAAATTTTCTTTCATTATTTATCAGAATTAAAAGGTTTTAGTTAAAATATCAAGCTGTCAACATTCACATTTTGCAGATTTTCAATTGTCTACTAATCATCTTGATAGTGCTCCTATTCCTAAAGGCTCTGTCAGACATTACCGTATAGAGCAAAACGTACGAAAAACGTACAAAAGTTTCACATATTGAACGTGTGTTAAACGGACCACCACAGTATGAATAACGAATTAAACGTATACATAACGGACAGACCGTATGGATAACGTAAAGAACGTACTTGTAACGAACACATGACGAACAACAATGCATAAAACAGAACAATAGTGGGATAAAGTACGTTATGCGTACGTTTTGCTCTATACGGTGATGTGTGACAGAGCCTTAAATCTGTAAATAGTTGGAAATATCAAAATAATTTAATTTGATCACACTGTTGATGTTGTTATACCAGACGCGAGCGTGCTACCCGAATCTTACAATCCTCGCGTGAATTGTAGTTTGTTCCTATCGAATTCTAAGCTTAAAAGCTAATCTAATTGTAGATTATACCTCCAGTCCCAATTTCACCCACATGAATACAAAACTGAAAATAGCGGAAAGGTGGTGGGATAATTCGATTACTTTCCTACATTAGTCAAGGCGCCTTAAGTTTTACAAGACAAATACATTTCTGGTCAATGACAGTTTCGTGCATCTTAATTCCATCTTTATTAACTGAATTTAGAATTTCAAAGTGATTTTATGATGCCTTAATAGGAACACGATAATTTATCGTGTTCTTATTTATAAATGTCTACATTTTAGCTTGCATTTTCCTAACATTGTTTCAGTTTTGTGGCATTATTGGTATTTTAAACTGCAAATACAGGACAGAAATGTAATACAATATTGTGTAACACTCAAAACATAAATTTAAAAAAATCGGGATGAAATCAAATCTCTCATCCTTCTCTTTGTGTCTGTGTATTTGAAAATTCTGTTTTAGATACACTGTCTTAGTCTTATGTTATTATCGGTATTGAAACTCTCCTCCCAAAAACAAATATTTTACGATTTACTCTATTACTTAACTTGTTTTTCATCGAAAGCTATGAAATAGCTTCATAGTTTTATTCAATTTGTCAAGTTCAATTACCTCATTAATATATAATATAACCATATATACTAATTGGAAATGCATTTACATGCTATATGAGGTAAAGTGTTAATGGCATTTCTAACACGCTGTAAAGGTCACATGGTGTATGTCTAAATAAGCACAGGCGTGACATGCTTTGTAGTAGATTTCTACTATGGATACTACAGAGGTGTTTTGTAAGCTAAAGATATTTCCTGTTAGCCCTTCATAGTTATAACTATATATACATTAAAGAATATCATTTCATTGAATATGTGTACTGATAAAATGTACCTGGTTTTTCTACATGACAATTCAAAGAAACTGGTCTAATGTAATGGATATTTTTAAAACTCATTGTTCGTTGTAGATCATATGCTTGTTCTTTAACGAGTCTTTGATTTGATTTTATAGCTAAAATATTGGAGTCTGCTGCAAACACTTAAAAAGATATTAAAAGGTTAGACAATCTGACGTTCATATGTAAAAACAAACCAAATACAAATACAAAAACTACTTGTTATTAATTTTATCCCTTTAAAAAACCCTAGGCACTTGACACACACACACAAGAAGCGTATATATAATTTATATTCATATAGACTATAATGGGTTCCTGCTTGTATGGACGAAATATTGGATTTCTTATCCTCAGCTCAGTCCCAATCTTCATATTAAAAGTCACATTTTGCTTTTGCTTTGCGTCATGGTCATGGCATAACAGTTGAATTAGCTCTCAGTGTAATTGGATTTAAAACAGACGAAGTCATGTTAAAGTCTGGCTCGCTAGTTTCATCATTACATAATCAGCTTATTAACCAGAGAATGGTTGTGTTATATAAAGTTACATTGAGAGTTAAGAAATTATACAATTAATCTTTTTTGTTTCTAATAGAATAAATAAGAAATCGTCTTTCCTAATATCACCAAGATATGTTTGACTAAGACGGTTAAATTCTTGTTTGTAAATGCTCATAGACACTGAATGGAGAGTATGTACAGATATTGAAAAGAACATCAACATATGAAAAAATAAATCATGGAATAACATCATTATATCTTTAATATTATCATTTTTGTTATAGTAAATCGAAATAATAAAAGAAGTAATTTTAACTTGACGATTATAAGATTACTAGAATTCAACAGTTTAGGTGTAAATGATAAGATAAAGCGGGGTTATAGGAAAATCACTAACTGTAATTTCACATGTATATATAAGTGAAACAACGGAATCTACTGCACTCTTACGAAATATAAGCCAAAGCATCTGTTAAGAACATCGTTATTATGATACTAGATTTGCATATACGTGAGAGAGAGAACCTTTTTACTAAGAGAGGATTTTGTTGTCTCGATGATGTATATGACAGGTGTACATGCATTAATGGCTTAAAAGCAACCTTGATGAAAGAAGATTTGGTGGATAGACAAAATGAGGATTTAAAAAACAACACAGCACAACTAGCATGGCTTAATTTAAGAGTCTATCAGCAATTTAGCTCGACATTAGAATACAATGCACCGCAAGTACCTGTGTAAAGGACATGTGGCAGAAAATATATAGCGGTGCAATATAGTTGATTTGTCATGTCATAACAATGACATTTGTCGTCTGCTTCATTAGGGGCGCATCATTAAATTTCCAGGGGGAGCAGGAAGTTTTTCAGAAAAAAACAATTCCCCTCCATAGGCAGAAGAAAACAAATCACCCCTGAACCTGGAATAGGAAAAAAACAGTAATTTCTAAGAAAAAAAATCGCCCCGAACGGGACCCGAACAATTAAAATTCAACCCCGAACTCAACTTCCTGCTCCCCCTGTAAATCTAATGGTGCGCCCCTTAGCAGCGAGAAAAAACAAAACGACGGAACATTCTTAAACTCGTTTAACTATTTACCAACCTTAACGTATGCCATTATTTTGTTCGGCTATGGCGTATAGTTGATGTCTATATAAAATGTAATTCATAAAAGACTAACATATATATATGCTTTCATGGTATTTCTACCTTGAGAAGAAAATTTGCAGGAAAAAAACAAGTTTAGATAGATATTATGAAATCTATGCATTGTTTAATAAATTCATTATATGAAACATGTACTGGCATTATTATGTTTTAATTGATTGTAGATACCGTTAATTAATTGTAGGACACTGTACTCAGCTAATGTAATTGTATGCATTATAGGCATATTGATGACTACTTCCTAATCGATAACATGTTTATCAAACTATTAACTGAATATTAGTGTGTAAATTTTATTTTTAAATAATCGAAAGTAGGTTTCTAAATTACAATGGCTCGAATTGGTCTTGTGACACAATATGCAATGCATTTTATATAAAATAAAAATTCCTTAAAAATGAAATTCCTCATGTGAATTTTGGAATTGTTTTATATACTTTAGACATGATTAATATCAAATTATATATGTAAATATCTTTAATACAGAGTTATCAGACATAGATTTATGAATTTGAAACAAGTACTTCTGAGTTGTTAACGGTTTATTTAATCAAAAATATTGATCCTATATTTAAAATTAAACAATAAGGCAGATACGTTGACAGGTAAATCTCTTTTTTTAATAATATATAATACGTATGTTTCTTGGCATAGGCCGAACTGTTCTAATTATATCACATGTTAGAGTATAAGTTATAAAAGTTGCTCTTGCTCAAGTAATACTTATCCGACCTCACGTCTGTCATTATAATATATTTTCAGTCTTGCTGCTATTTACAGCTATTTCCATTAGCTCATGTTAAACAGCAAACGCATTCATCATCGGAAGCCCGTTCAAATTACCGTTTGTTCTGGCGTCTTAATCTGATGTTTGAAACAAAAGGTTAAATATTTACTTGCACTGTGCGTATTTTATACCTGTACTTTTGCCGTAAGTCCTTTAGTCCATTATCATGCGAATTTTGCCAGATTAATCTTTTCTCTAGTCTAAATCTGTATTCACTTAGGTGTCCCTAGTAATTTATTATATTCATTGATTCATTGTGGTATATCTTGCTTTGTTACGTTTTTTCTTTCATCTTTTAGCTGTATTTTATAAAGGGATAATTGTATGTTATTGCTCCATGTATACCTGCTAAATCTGAATTGATTGATTACATTCTAATATTGTTGAACTTCAACTTTGATTGGCATGCTGCTTTTGTAATGCAACACACTTCACTGATGATGTTAAATTAGACCAAAACCATGATATGAATTAATACTGCACTACGTTCTTCATTTTTACACACGTATATTTTTCGTTTACTTCTTTGACTGTTTGGGGTACTGCTATTCTTGTAGAATCAATTTGGGGATTCAAAGTAATTTTGTAAAGCATTAATCAAAAAAAAAAAAACACCTTCATGTACGCTCATGTAATCCTTGGAATTGTTTAGATGTGTTATGTTAAGTATCCGTAATAAAAAAGAAAAGATTGTAAACCAAGAAGGATTATGTTATCAGTGTATCATGGAAAAACAAACCGTTAACAATACTGTCGAGGGAGAAAAGGCAGTTTGACAGGCTGTCAATACTGATTTGATGAATGACCAGATGGTTGAGATGTAATTAGGTATTGTGCCAGCACTTAAAATAGAAATAGAATATTTTGGGTGAAAACAAGTCTTCACTTTTTGTAGGCATATTTAAAAAAAAAAGTGTAAATAAATTCAGTTGATATTTATATTAAAACTTTCCGTAGATAAGAAAATATATTTATGATCTCACTGACTTGCATAACGTATTTTTCATGAAACACATCATACTACATCATGATGGTAATATTGTATCCTTAATTTTTCAAACGTATCTACCTGATTAATTTGCGACACATTATATCAATGGCATCTACATGTTGTTGAACTAACGACTTTTTAAGTCGATAGTTCAACGACATGTAAAAAGACTTTTCTAACACGCTCTTAATATCACATTGAGCAAGTCTGTAGTATTGTATTCGATTGCTACTACGAACATTTCAAGGTTTTTAAAAGCTTTGACTTTTCGCCGTCTTCATTTTTATAACTACAATAACGTGATAAAAGAGTTCATGTTAATTTCAAAATTTAAAATTGCTTGTCAAATATAGCATCGTTGTAAACGGTGGCGTAGCTAGGGGGAGGGGGCACGTGCCTCGGGCGTAAGAGAAGAGAAACAAAAAAGGAGAAAAAAAAAGAGAAGAGAAAAGAAAAATGAAAAAAGGAGCAAAGATGGCCACTGGGGATTGGGATGCTCCCCCAATACTTTAAGTAGGGGGGGGGGGGCACAAAATATCACCATGTAATATTCATAAAACCCCACAAAAAAACACAAAATGCAGTAAAACCATATAGCTTTGCCCCCTCGACCCCCACTGCAGTGCTTTCATATTACCCTACAAAAAAAGCATAAAATGCAGTAAAACCCTAAAGTTTCGGGGGCTTCGCCCCCTCGACCCCCACCGGTGCTTTACCCCATGGACCCAACCTATTGTGGGTGATGTAGGTATTTTTTTCTCATGCTCTCACTTGTCCTAAAGTCAAGTCACATTTCGCGTTGGTAAAACAGCATTTGGTCATCTGGTGTTTTGCACGGCCATTGAATTAGCTCTCATTATAATTAGATTTTGAACAGAGAAGAAATCGTGTTAAAACTTGGTGAGGTCTGGCACGCTAGTTGCATAATATAGCTTGTTATTCACACGCTATAGTTGTATTGAAAGAAAGTAACCTAGATTCGATAATGATTTAGGTAAGGTAAGTACCTCCAATTTATGTGTTTGCAAGTTGCTTAGTTGTTACAAAGACATATTTTGAATTAGACATTAATGTATATCCACGTTTAAAATGTATCACAGCGAGTGCCATTCATAAAAGTCGTAGAATTGTTCATATAATAAGGAGTAGGTGTAATATGGTGCTAACCCATTCCTATTTCAAGACTACATTTGTTCTGGTTTTGAAACAGGTGCATTTAAAAACAAAATATCACATCATTTTTCAATTATCTTTGGTCAAACATCTCTGGTTCAGTTTAATAATCACCATAATGTATACCAATTTCATCAATATCATTGTATGTTTAAGATTTAGCTCTTCAAAGGTCTATAAGGCTTAAAATCATAAAATATGGCTTAGCATTTCATTGCCCCGGATTTCATATTCATCGGCTTAGATGATTTAGAACCACTCGATGTCTTTTGGAATCACTGAATTCGTAATCCTTGCATCAAGTGATTCTAGAAACTTAGAAATTGTAATGTGCAAGACGTTGGGGTAAAATAGATAAACCCTCACTTTTACAAGTGACTGGCTTGTTTTACTGAAATCACATGGGACCCAAATATTAATCAAAATGTTTTCATTCAAACATTTAGTTTGCGAAAGCTATTTGTCATCTTTGTAGTCAAAAATCATTCAAATCAAAACTAGTAATTTGTTGAAATAAAGGGCTAGCACTATGTGTTTCGAAAACAAGAAAAGATCAAAGTGTTTATCACTCTTAAAATGAAAAGAGTGAACAGTCACTCTTTCTTAGATTGTTTTTTTTTTCACTCCAAAAGAGTGACATTTCACCCTTTTCGAGTGAAATCGAACGGGGTTTCACTCTTAAAGAGTGAAATGTCACTCTTGAAAAGAGCGGTGTCAGTGACCAATCTTTAAAAGAGTGGCAATTTTCACTCCCTCAAAGAGTGAATTCTAACTCTATAAGGGTGGCATTTCACTCTTTAAGAGTGAAACCCCGTTCGATTTCACTCGAAAAGAGTGTCATTTCACTCTTTTCGAGTGAAAAAAAATCACTCTAAGAAAGAGTGACCGCTTACTCTTTTCTTTTAAGAGTGTAAGCAAAAGCTTAAAAATATCAGTGTTCTAATATTCTATGGTCTTGATATATAGATTATAAAATAATACGGAGAAAGAACAAAAATCACAATTTTGAATTTACTTGTTTATTAGTGAAATAATTGAAATCGTAAAATGCCATTTAAGATATAAGCCATAACATCTGGTAAATATATCGTGTTTTATAATACTTGCTTTCTATATACGTAATATAGAAAACCTTTTATTAAAGGGATTTCATTGTCTCGATGATGGATATGACAGGTGTACGTTCATTAATGGTAAAAGTAACATTGATGAAGGAATATGTAGTAGGTAAAATGAGGATATGTAAAACACAGCAAAGCTATTACGGTATATGATTTCAACTTAATATACAATACAAGTAGCTTTTAAATTAGAATTGACGGAAGATATAAACCGATATGTTATTTATTATTTCTAAATGTGCCATTATTGTTTTGTCAATTCAAGAAAAAAAATGTGCAAGTCCGATTTTGTAAGGTAACAATCATGAATTTTCTTCTTGCTTAAAAAAAAGGGAATAAAAGAGTCAATGTTGCCATACAATTGTTCATCTATTTCGATTTATTCCTAAGCAATACTTCCACCATCGATCAAATATTTGGGAATAACCTTGCTATTAACTTGTGTTATGCCATAACCTGCTTGTTTTGTAATAATTGCAGCCAATTGTAGTACAGTGTGAGTTGTAGTAGAAATCCTAGTTTTAAACGATTCTTTTCAGCCTTTCTTTCAGTTAAAGATCAGCATATCATGGACAATTTTCCTATATGAATGATCTCCTTGATTCAATGTTTAAATGTCAGTTGAAGGTAAGGGTATTCATAAACAGGTTATCATTTACTTTGCATTTGTAATGTATTCATTTGGCAGCTTGAAAAAGTGTATCCTTTATTAAAACATGCATAACTCCTCTTAATCAAAACAGGCATAACTCCTTTTAGAATATCAGTTGTTCTTCTTTTGTTATGCAGTCCATGAATCTTGGTCAACTTTATTTTGACTCACCCTGTATTATATGTATTAATTGTTAATTACAAAGACTCATTACACTGAAGTAATTGTCTTATTTCAATTCTAGATCCCCTACATTTTAAATGCAAAATATGATTTGTTTTTAAAAATTAATGTAACCAATTTTCAAAATTAATATTTAAGTTTGCTAGTTAAGAATATTAATATTTGAAAAGATACCGGTGGGTTATATTATCAAGAAATATTGTGTTCCGTGTTACCTAGGTTAGAAGTAGGCTAATTTATGTTCAAGCATAATACACCTTTTAGCCATCAGCGTTTTGCATTACCTTCTTGTAAATTAATACTTATACCGTATGTTTTCAAAAATAGAACGGGGTTTCTCACATTATGCATAGGTTACAATGTTGTTTTTTTAACAAATTTGTCAAAGTATGCAAAATGTATGTGAAGCTTTACTGTGATCTAGTTCAGTTGTATTAAGGAATGATGTTTTGATTTGAAATGGCGTTCATTTATGTTCCCTGACTTGAAAGTGAAAAAAAGGGATATAGTCAGAAACTAAATCAGACTGAAGAAAGAAATACAATCATTTTATCACTTAAAACGTAAAAAGATGACATGACTACTTTAATAAATATATGTAAGTTCACTAAATGATTACTTTCATGTTTTAGAAAAGTATTTTATACCATTGTATACCAACCCCAACCAATAAAACAGATATGCATCATTCTTAAGATTTCTCGTCAGTACTAGTGTTGAATAAAAATAAGATAAACGGTTTAAAAAAGGTTGCTGTGAAATTGTGATAATAGTTTGAATTCAAATTTTCGAAAAGATTTAATCATGTTAACGAACTGAAGAATTCGTGTTATGGAAGTAAAAATTTGA
>JXSR01S067969.1:27709-46022 GCA_000969725.1 Ophiothrix spiculata | reverse complement strand
TTTCGCAGAGCGGACGTGGGCATTTATCACTCTTAGTCAACTTTTCAATGCTTTTACCGTCACGGATGATCCAACAGAACGGCGAACTATACTAGAACGTTCGACTGCCCTATCTGAGAAATATAATCTGCTTACACCGCTTATGTCGATGTCTTTTGCCGACTCTCCCGCTGTTCTTGGCGGTACTTCAGGGACTGCAAGTGAAAGAATACCACCGGGAGTTCAATGGGGCATTCAAGGGCCCGGAATTAGTTCTGGACAGGGGAGTGATGGTAACCGTGGAATATTTGGAGCAGAATGTTATGAACAACCTGTTTCACCTACAGATGATCCAACTCCGGTAAATATTTTGAAGTCTTTTGTTATTCTGAGATAGTAGTTGGTGTATTTTATTACTTGATTCTAGAGGCGAAACGTTCGCAAATCTTAAAACTTACTTTCGTAGGGCCAAGACTTGGAAAAAACAAGCCCTGACTTGTATTTAAAACCGGTGTAAAAGTAATCTTGGTCCTCCTCTAACTTTGACTGATGCACATGTGATCAGTCCGGTGATCAGATCTTCAGTAAGCCTAAGTGGTGACTATTGGTAATCTTTTGCTCTTTTCATTCCAATGTATTTTAAGACAGACCGTGTTCCGTGTACACGCTGTCTGAAGATATATATTTAAAGGTAAAGGGGATGGCCTGTAATTGAACAGGCCGGAGTGCTCATTTCTCTTTCGATACGATTGGACCAGATTCCACTTTCTGTGTTATATTTGCGATGAGGGGGATTATTATTATACCTCATACACTACGAGTGTTAACTTCACAGTATTGAAGAATATCGGTACCCATTTGAAGCCATTTTACACCAGAGTGGATAGGAGCACAATAGGATAAGTATATGATAAGAGTCGTGGACTAATACCGCTAGGCCACTCATGTCCCATTAATTTGATCCATCATCATCATCATCATCATTATCATTATCATTATCATTATCATTATCATTATTATTATTATTATTATTATCAGCAGCACATGAGCAGCGTCAGTATCAGCATCAGCAATAACTGAACTATTGACTGGTTCAAGGTTGTTATTTGTATTTTCTTTCAGATTGTAGGGAGGCAAAATTGGCAATCCCAGAATGGTTATCCCAGAATCGTTATAAAAATATCGTTTTGTTTCCTTTCCCAGGGTTCGGCGCTGACGTAGACTTCTACTTTCTGGCAAGATTAGCACTTCAGAATAATGGTGTTGCGCGAAAAATATACGAAGATGCTGACGTTTCGAGTCAGTTGGTCGGTGTTTACGACGAAGTAGCAACACCTTTGTTGTTCAACATCCTAATTGAATACTTCGAAAACGTTGTGCAACCTGATAGTCTCTCAAATACAGTGTTTTCAAATTACTTCAACGGGTCAGAGTTAGTGATCACTGGCCGTCTTATCAATCCATATGCAGCAAATCTTCCTATTAGAATCACGGCTACTGGACGCGAAGGGGAATTCACCATTGAGGAATACGTACCAGTAAGGGTGAGTGATATAGTGAAAATTTTGGAAGGAAAAAAAACCCTGAAATGCATTATATTATACAGAAATGGACTTTTCCACAATCAAAATTAAAATCAATGTTTTATCGTCAAAAACCTATATAGATACTAGACAGAGCAGTCACTGCAAAGATTGTAATTATGCAGGGGGTTTATTTTGTATTTTGTACATACCAATAAATACATAATGCAAAAATTATAAAACATGAACATTTACAAATCTCATCATTATATTATTAACACAAAGTCAATTGTTTCAATCCTTTACTTGCACAGACAACAACGTCTCCGATTTTACGAAACACCGATCAAGTTCCCGCCGATTTCGCAGAGCGGACGTGGGCATTTATCACTCTTAGTCAACTTTTCAATGCTTTTACCGTCACGGATGATCCAACAGAACGGCGAACTATACTAGAACGTTCGACTGCCCTATCTGAGAAATATAATCTGCTTACACCGCTTATGTCGATGTCTTTTGCCGACTCTCCCGCTGTTCTTGGCGGTACTTCAGGGACTGCAAGTGAAAGAATACCACCTGGAGTTCAATGGGGCATTCAAGGGCCCGGAATTAGTTCTGGACAGGGGAGTGATGGTAACCGTGGAATATTTGGAGCAGAATGTTATGAACAACCTGTTTCACCTACAGATGATCCAACTCCGGTAAATATTTTGAAGTCTTTTGTTATTCTGAGATAGTAGTTGGTGTATTTTATTACTTGATTCTAGAGGCGAAACGTTCGCAAATCTTAAAACTTACTTTCGTAGGGCCAAGACTTGGAAAAAACAAGCCCTGACTTGTATTTAAAACCGGTGTAAAAGTAATCTTGGTCCTCCTCTAACTTTGACTGATGCACATGTGATCAGTCCGGTGATCAGATCTTCAGTAAGCCTAAGTGGTGACTATTGGTAATCTTTTGCTCTTTTCATTCCAATGTATTTTAAGACAGACCGTGTTCCGTGTACACGCTGTCTGAAGATATATATTTAAAGGTAAAGGGGATGGCCTGTAATTGAACAGGCCGGAGTGCTCATTTCTCTTTCGATACGATTGGACCAGATTCCACTTTCTGTGTTATATTTGCGATGAGGGGGATTATTATTATACCTCATACACTACGAGTGTTAACTTCACAGTATTGAAGAATATCGGTACCCATTTGAAGCCATTTTACACCAGAGTGGATAGGAGCACAATAGGATAAGTATATGATAAGAGTCGTGGACTAATACCGCTAGGCCACTCATGTCCCATAAAGAAGATATAGTTATCCCAATGTTTGTTATTTTCCTTTATAATATTATTTGAACTATTATTTTATTATTTATATTTTATTTTTTTAACGCTGAGAGAAGGTTCTGCTTTGTAATATTGATGATCATGTTTATTTATTTATTTATTTTTTATTCCAGACAGTAAGCAACAATGATTTATACAATCTTAAGATTGTGTCCAACATAACAGAACGATATGCACGGACCACAGTCACTGGTGATATTGCTAACAGAGGAAACAATATTGATGACGTCACATTTACTTACCAAGTTCCACAGAATGCCTTCATTTCTCACGTTACTGTGTAAGATAAGATAACAATTAAGTAAACCTATTTGTTAATACAAACAAACTTGTATCATTAATCATTCTATACAGTTTATGCATCACATATATATAAAATTATGATAAAATGCAAAGATCTAAGAAACTTGGTTAGGAGTTCCTTCTGATTTCAAAACAATACTGTGATTATCAACAAGTTGTAATGACTCAATGCCATTGACCAACTAATTAATTTTGTATACCTTTCGTAGAATTTTCTGTAAACAACATTACAAGCTGAAAATAGTACAAATGTATGGTCTTCTGAATAGTTCTGAATAGTTTAAAGATAATATATATTATACACAATTATAAAAGTTAGTGTGAACAACGAAGGTTGTTCAAGTTCACCCTTTAAACAGCGTTATTCATAGTTAAACAACTGTTCTTTAAACAATGTTATCCAACGAGTGAACGTGGACAATTCCAGTTTTTCGAACATTTGTTATCGTGTAGTGACTTAACTATGTGGATCATGCTGGTCTGTATTTGCTTTTGTTAAATGTTTTAATGTAGCTTTACATATTTTTATCTGCAGTGTAGTAGACGGAAAAGAATACATCGGTCAAGTTCAGGATATCCGTAATCCAAGATTTCAAGTTGGTCCTAGAACAGAGAGCTCGGATGGAAGAGTTGTGTTTGTAACTAAACGGTAAGTTATTTCAGAATGCTTTATTTAATCATCTTCTCGATCGATGATGTATCACATCAATAGCTCATTGCTTGAACAAAAACTTATTTCGTACTTATTTCTTGAACAATTCTACAGCAAAAAAACATAAGTGTGTTGCAAATAGCCACAGTGTAGTCAGCTATGTGCCAACCCCAGGTCCCGTGCTCAATAAACCCCACGTTTGGTATCGCTACGTTGACGATATGTCCTGCATAATGAAGACGCTGAGGATTTCACAGACTACATAATTCATCAGGACAAACGCATCAGACGAAGAGACAGACGAACAGCTACCCGTCATCGACAATTTAATTTCGCGTAGACTACTAGGTGGTTTGCTAAAAGTTAAAGACAATCCAAACAGACCAATACTTGGTCTTGCTTAACACCGTCCCTTAGTTTGGTATAAAAAGAACCTTGTTACACCCGGCAGATACAATGGTTATGGGTCCTAATAATCAAGCTGAGAAAATCATACATGTACCACTAAAGGAAGCCTATCACAAGTGTGGATATAGAGAATAAATTCATTGTCACATTAATATCACTGAAACAATCACTAACATAACCATTATGTTTCATATCACGAACAATCAAATTACAGGGACCCTACGAAAGATACAGTGACGTTACGTATCAAAGATGTTGATCCTAACGGAGTTGCTAAATTCAAATTAATATATGACGAGTTACTACAACGGCGACGAGGCTACTACGATCATCGTGTAAATATATGGCCAGGCCAGGTAAGAACCCATAATAACCTAGGATAAAACGGAGTCATTTCACGTTCATCATAACCTAGTTTTGTAAATTGGGAGGGGGGGGGTGTAGAAGGATCATTTTATATTTTGCTTCCAATCTTTCTCTTGGCGTAGTCAAGCATGACCAAGACATTTTATCATCTGCTTATCACTCTATTACAGATAAACATTCCATATCAACCAATCAACTTGGCCAAAATTAATCAAGTTCTTAATTGTTAAGCATGTTAAGTATATACCAACACAAAAAGTGAACAAGCTTGAGATTTTTAAAACCTGAACTATTGTAAAGTGCATTAATTCGTTATTTTGGCATTTTCTGCGTAAAACTGCAGAATTCGGAAGGTTTTACGAATAAAATGGAATTAAAGCCTTAAACACCATCAGAATGGAACTTTTCAACTAAATATTTCAACTACATGAGATAGAAACACTTTCTGGAGATCCTAAAACTAACTGCAAAAAAACCTCTCAAAAGGGACACTTAGTACGATATGCTCTTTATATGCCCTGTATTCATAACTATTTGAAGAAAATGACATCAATGACATTGACAGGGTTTGAGAAAGTATCAAATATTCATTTTAATGCTTTATTTAACCTCTAAGCATTATTTATGCCATTTTCTCTTCATCAGATATTCGCGTCAACCTTTTTGTCATTCCGTTACCGTCATTCCGTAACCAAATCTTAACTGATTCAACGAGGTATATCCAAAGACGAACAAAAAATATTTTCCATTTGAATCTTACATATTGTAAATATTAACTATAGGCATCACATTGAATATGTTATAATCATAATCTGCCCTCAAAAATTCACAGAGTTCTAGTGAAATGTACAAAACACCTGTACATTTTGACGTCATTCTGTTACTGACCCTTTAAATACGTATATCTCGTGTACGATAAGAATTTATCGGAAAACAAGTTTATAATTTTAATACACTTATTATAATTATAAATCTTTGGCAATAATGTTGGAAATAATTTTTAAATGATCAAGTTATTGTTGCTTGAATGTCAAGAAATGTGTCCGAATGTCATTCCGTTACCGTGGAAATGTCCATAAGTTTCCAGATATTTTGTCTAAAATCGACCTGTACATAGAAAAGTGGTAAACATATTTTTATTCCAACTATATAAGCAACCGTGTACATTTTTTCTCTTTTAAAGGTAGTGGATAACATGCAGGTTGATATTTACGTCATAGAACCCCAGGGCATTGACGATATCAGTGCTAAGTACATAAGTCGGACATCTGACGGCTCCCAAGGGCCAAGCAACATGGATGACACAATACGCCGAAACAATAGAAATCGTGCGCACATACACTTTAGACCAACTAGGGACGAGCAGTTAGATTATGGAAACAAAGGGATTGATGGAGATTTTGTTGTGTCGTACGATCTGATCCGTACGAGCGATGGAAGCCATTCACAGGTAAGGTCATGGAAAGTTCGGGTAGCAGTTACTTAAATTTGCTACCACGGTGGTCCTTAACAGCAATGAAATTACGTTTCTGTATCATAGAGTGTGTTAATCGTCAATAAACAATCTTTAGCCTCGCATTTAATGTGACAATTTGAAATCACCGTTTACGCAAACATCATCAGGAACAGTCAATTACCAATAAAGATTATGAATTGTCATGTTCAAATGCGTAAAAGCCATATTTAGAAAAACCTGTCTAAATTATTCTACAACATTAGAGGACCATTCACTTATGTAGAGAAAATCACATCTGCCACTGAGTTACTCCACCAAAATGAAGAAAATCAAATCTTTACCAGTACTACATTATTTTGATGATTTTCTATCGTTATCTCTAACTGGAAATACAATTGTCTTTGTCTTATCAGGTTCAAGATGATTATTTCGTGCATTTCTTTTCACCAACATCACTGCGCTACGCTCCTAAACATATCGTCTTTGTGATTGACATAAGCGCGTCTATGGCTGGTACCAAACTAATGCAAACAAAGGAAGCTCTTGACGACATTTTTGATAACCTGTCACCTAACGACAGATTCAACATCATAGCATTTTCTGAGGGTATACAGCATTGGCGAAGTCGCAGGTTGGTGCCTGCTTCTTCAAGTAATTTAGGAGATGCAAGGATTTTTGTGAACAACTTACGAGATCAGGGTGGTAAGTATTAGAGCACGTTGCAAATAAGAGTTCAATAGTTAAGCCAGGGCGGCGCCACAGGGTGGAGGCAAGAGGGCAAATTCCGAGAAAGTTGAGGAAAATAAATACGAATGCAAATGCCTGTAGAGAGAGAAATGGAAACAAAGAGATGAGAAGAGACACATTTCGTTTGAAATGTTTTAGAATGCTTCAACTGGATTTATTAGAAATATAAAATTAATTAAGTTTGTTCTCAGTGTGCTTCTGAAATTTTTTGGGGTCAATATTTTAAAGCTACGTCGAAGAATAAAATATTTTGGCCTTTGTTCCCGTTTTTACAGAAACCAACATGACAGCGGCTATTCTTGAGGCTGATCGTCTTCTTGATCAAGAAGCAGAATACTTACCCGATGACGACGAAGTCCTGTCCATGATAATACTTCTTTCAGATGGTAAACCAACTCTTGGTATTACCGATACGGAGGAAATCATCCAGGTAGTGGACAGCGCTCTGGACAATCAACATGCACTGTTTGCCCTAGGCTTCGTTAGTGTCGGACGAAATGTTTCGGCAGATTTCAATCTGTTGCTGCAGTTAGCCCTGCGAAATAGCGGTACAGCAAGAAAGATTTATTCTTCTGCTGATGTAAGCGATCAGTTGACCAATTTCTATTTTGAAGTATCTAAACCACTTTTATTTGGCATTGAAATGGCGTACCCTGGAGCTATAGCGCAACCAGAATCCATTACTGATCGGTTCTTCCCCGTCTTCTTTGATGGTTCAGAGCTTGTAACTGCGGGAAAGTTATATCCTAATCCATCGTCAAATACTTTGCAGGCAACCATTACTGCTAACTCAGCATCTGGGGAGTTTCAGCGAACGCATTCTACAAATACAAGGGTAAGAAATTTCGAATTTTAGACCAAGCAATAATTTATCGGAAAGTGTAAAACATAATCTGGGAAACCAACCAAAAAGGAATTATAGCTGGATCGCCATTGGTCAGACAAACATTCCTACAAAGGTTACTAAAGTCGAGTTATAGCATTTTTTGTGTGGTGCCAAAAAGCCGCCTGAAACCCAAACCATGGAACCGGCCAAAAAGTATTAGATGGATAGTCATTGGTCAGACAATCATTGCTGCCAAGTTTTATTGAAATCCTTCAATAGTAGACGCCGAACGGTACCGAATAGTTATGATGACATCTATAATAACCATACTTGAACACGTTCTGAGTTCCGATTCTGTGGATTTACACATTCGACCGCGGAATTATGCCAAGTATAGAAATGGTCTACAGTGTCATGATTAGCATGACCTTGCTATTAAATGTCCAGATACGGTGGATACCTATTCAGTCTAGTTTGTACACATGTGGCACATGAGACGTGATATGTACGTTTCAGAATCAATCAATTAGGTCAATAGAGAGCAATTATACCAGTCTGCATTGACTGTTCCATAGTCCTCGATTTGACTCAACAGTATTGTCCAGTATTAAATTATTTGAAGCCACTATTTACACCACAATCGCCAAGAAATGACCAATTCCCAATATTGTCTATAAATTGTCATGTTCAGAACTTCAGATATGTATAAAAACTAAACACCTCACAAAAGATAAGTGGACAGTCAGTCTGACCCCCATACATCCAAGTAAGAGCCCTTAAAGTCATATTAAAATGTATGAAAAATATGGAATCTCAGCTAAATATTGACCTGAAATTTGACATCAAAACTGTAACCATTGTTTTACACCAACCGTTTGAAATTTTGATCTCAGTTTTCATTTCTCACATACGGTAATACACACAATACACAGTAAATGGTCCAGCTCTACTCCAACTAAAGGTAAAGAAAAAGTTGTTTACACCATAATGAAATGAGTGGGGATTTCATTTTAATTTTATTCTGTATGACCAAGAAATATCAATTTGAAATGTGAGCAGCGAAGTGTACACTTTTCTGTTTATTGATTTATGAGATGATAAGAAGGAAAGTTTTAACTTATTGTGTATAATTTAAGAAAATCAAGGTAGGGCTCTTTTGCGTATAATCATAGCCACTCGACAAAAAAGGAAATAAAGTCAAACCAATTTTATCCAAAAGGATAATTACATGTGTCTAAATTGGTAAAACAGTTAAGATCGGCACATATACAGCAGCTCTGTACTCTACGCAATATGAAAAACATTGATCGTCTATCGATTCCATTAGGCATTGTGTGGTGATACTCTATTACACTGGATATTCCCAAAATGTGATAAATGAAAATTTAGATGGATTTTTCAAATGGTTAGTGTAAAATGATGGTAATGGTTTTTGATGTCAAATTTGGGGTCAATATTTAGCTGAGATTCCATGTTTTTCATATATGTCAATATCGCTGGACTTTGAGGGCTCTTACTTGGATTTATAGAGGTCAGACTAACTGTCGACTTATCTTTTGTGAGGTGTTTATGTCTCGAAACACAAAATAAGTAATGTACTATATTAGAAGAACATAATACTCATTGGGAGATTATATCGTCGATGCATTTTTAACCAAAGTATTGAATAGAAATTGTTTAAGACTTCTAAGAACATACCTCATAGGAACAAAGTATTGAAATTCAAACTTTAAGCAACTGCAGTATCACACTATCTTGATGATTTCATATTCATAGACATTCGTATTTTAAATATTACAGATAGACTTCTTGAAATGTATTGATTTGTTTGTTTGTTTTAGTATACATCACCGGAACTTTCGTCAGAAAACTCCGTCGATAGTGTTGTAGAACGTATCTGGGCAATCAGACGAATACAAGATCTAGTCAACCAGTATGCTGTAACTGACGATCCTTCCGTCCGACAATCGATAGCGGATAGTATCGCTTTATTAGCAATACCATATAACTTTGTAACACCTCTAACGCCACTGGTGTTGACAAATAAGGACAATGGGCAACCAGCCAACGCCAACAAGATTCCAAGCCCTACTGTTATTCACTCCGGAGCGATTATTGATGCTTTGAAAAACGCTTTGGAAGGTATTGATCCACAACCGGGTAAGTTTACGTATCACCTTAAAATGTGTGAATATATTCATATCATGTAAGAAAAGTTTTATTTACATGAACAAAATTTCAAAAAATTGCATAAACCCCAAATGAGGGCATTTGTCTTTAATATAATGATAGATAAGAAACCGTAAACCTAACCAGTGACTTTTATATACTCCGGGTATGTACAAAATGATAGAATAAGGATAAGTGTTTGCATAGCCGTTAGACTATTATAGTTCCACAACAACAGCAAGAAGAGAAGAGAAGAGAAGAGAAGAGACGAGAAAAGAAGAAGAAGAAGAGAAAAGAAGAAGAAGAAGAGGAGGTGGAGGAGGGAGTGGTCGTATCATACATTGTTGAACTTTTCTTCTTCTTGCTGTTCTTATGAAATTACTGTTTACATAATCATATGTTTTATTGCTTTATAATATAAATGCTTCTCACTGTTGTTTGAAGTGGACATTTATTCTTTTTTAACCAAAAATTAACATATTTCTTCACAGAAAGTTGAAAAAGCAGTATAAATAACTTAAATGTGTTGCATAATAAAGTTTTGAGCCCATTCTCAAAATTTTATTTCATTTTGGTTGAAATTTTGTTAGTTTTGAGCTAATTTGTTGGTATTTTTGGTAAATTCAGATTTGTGCAAAAAAGAGGGCGCTATACATATTTCAAATTATTGATTATATTTGATTATCGATTATGTTGTTTGATTTGTGAAGATTTAGCTAAAAAAGATAAATATTTTTTTTTTTACATCAGATGCTTCATTTGCATATCTGATTTCAGTAGTACACACAAGCATATCTTTTCTACAGCCAAAAATGAGTTTTTATGAATAGCGCCATCTATTTTGACACTAAGAAATAAAATGTCCCTATTTCTATTAGGTTCAAACAACAGTGTTCTCTTCATGAATTTTGTATTTTGATTTTAGAAGAAAAACCTACTGGAGGAAATACATATCTTCCTGTTCACACGCAGAGTACGGTAAGTTGAAGTTCGTCGAAGTGTTTTTTTTTTCACTTGCGTCGGCAGGATCAGTACAGACCAAGCTGGCATTGGGGGTATGTAAGAGTTGTACCTTTTGAGCTCTACATAGGGAATGGTTTTGGCCCTGGAAAAAATCGAGTACAATTCTTGTACACATATTTCCTGAGATGCAAATTTGGAACACAAATTCGAGTACAATTTAAGTACAATTCGAGTACAAATTTGTGTACTCGAATTGTACTTAAATTGTACTCGAATCTGTGTTCCAAATTTGCACCTCAGGAAATATGTGTACTAGAATTGTACTCGATTTTTCCAGGGTGCCTATAAAGGAAAGCTGCACTGAACAATCGTCAAACTGCTACCGTATATCACTGATATTTATATAGGACGTACTTGCCCGAAGAATTGCCCAGGAGATATTTGCGGTCAGTGGATATCATAATATTACGAATACATGCATTTACATAGGTCACTGACTGAGCTGACGAAGCCTTCCCGATTTGACATAGATTAACAAATGCTTGTTCTAATTATGTTGCAGGAAAATATTCGGGTGGCCCGTATGAATATAGAATCACTAGTAGCCCTTCGATTTGCCACTACTACTGTGACCGTGACAATGGAAAATGCCGGATCACAACCTGGATGGGCAGTATTCCGACAGAAGCTGCCAAACGATGCATTCATAACCGATTTTACTTTGTAAGATTGTCATTCCTTGCATTCTATTTTAACAACTACAAGGCATTAAACAGCTTGATTTTGCCTAAACGTATACGCTAAATATCAAGGGCTCTAAGGCCCGGTGCAGACTCCTCTATCGTATAGAATATTTTGCTTAGAATATTCTATGCTGAAGACAAAATGACGTAGTTCATCGAATAAAACTGTGTGTTTTATGCGATGACCTACGTCATTTTGTCGTCAGCATAGAATATTCTAAGCAAAATATTCTAAACGATAGTGGAGTCTGCACCGGGCCTAAGAATTAAAGCTAAATATCACACATTGTTAAAGAACAAAGTCAGTAAAGTCTGTAACAATGAATTCATAATGCAATTTGAATGAGAAAATGCTCATTGTCTTTACATTTCCAGATCTGTTGATGGAAAGACATACAATGGAGAACCCAATCAAATACGTGATAACATCAGGAGTGATCTGCGAGACGGCAGCTTAGAATCAGGACACGGCGGGGGATATGTTACACAATTGTAAGTCGCTATGAACAGATTATGGTGTCAATCCGTGCCGCAGTATTTAGTATAATTTTAGTTCTTGGTGCAAAACGCTGTTCCTGATCCTGCTGAGCTGAATTCTTGGTTGTAGAAAGGAACGCTTTGTGGTGAACTTAAAGGTTACATCGACATCCCAAGGACGTAATATTAAGGTACCGGTGTAAAAGTAATCAAGGTCCCCCTAGAATCAAAGTCCTTCTTCCAAAGACCATAAATTGAAACTACTGTTGCGTGAGACTTATTAGCTTATACTTTACTGTACAACTCGGACAGTAAGATCAGGGGAATACTATACCCATCACACCGGCATAATTGCTCCTAAAATAAAAAAAAAAGTGCGCACTATACATGCTATATACGTGGCAAAAGCTAGTTTTGCAAACTTATATCACGGTTGTCGCTTCGACTGCCGTTGTTATTATTTCAAATGTAATATAATGCAATGAAATATTTTATTAAGTAGCTTGTAAATTTTTGTTGTTGTTGTTGAGATTTAAATATACTTACAACCTATAAAATTAAGAGCTAATTTTGTTATTATTTCCTTATTGCTTTCCACAGGAATCCAGATACTAAATTATTCTTAGTATCCTCACGAGTGCAACCACGCCAAAGTGCAGTTTATAGTCTGACTTACGAATACTTAGTGCCGCGACGACATGGAGTATATGAACAACGATATGGAATATATCCCGGTCAGGTATGTCAGTTTCCATTGAGCAATTGGTGAGATCGGTAAATTATGAGAAAGTGAGGATCTCTAGCTTTTGACAATGCATTATGCGTGTATCAGAATTTACTTCAGTTTACTGACTAACATTATAGGTAAAGACTCTTTAAACCAGAACCAAGTTTCAATAGCATATTCAATTATTACAATGAGTTGTCATTGATGTGACCCCTTAGCTTGTAGATTACAGGTCAATTATTCTTCCACTATATTTTTCCCAAGATTGTAGATGATCTGACCATCGACATCGACATTGTGGAACCACAAGGCATCGAATCGGGCAATGTTTTCCTCTATGATAAATCAGAACATGACATGAATAATCTAATTCGCAAAGGCCGGGACTCTCATTGGACTGTCAGCTATCGACCATCTATCAGAGATCAGACTCGAATATCACCCGAGGGAATTATGGGAGACTTTGTCCTTCAATATGACGTGCAACATCCTAGTGATACCTCTAATGGGGGAACTATTCAGGTAAAAGCTAGATGTAGGCAGACTTACGTTACATAGCATTTGCAAGTTCGAACTTCTTACACCTGTTATGGTTTCAATTCTTGTTAATTAAATTACTCCTTTGTTTCGTATGGATATCTTAGGATAGTAATCATGGGAAGGCCTTTTGGTGAAGAAAGATTTTTCAAACACCATCAAATGACCTCAGACAATATTGTATAGTAATTGTGGTAAAAAGTCTCTTCACATTATTCACAACGATTAAAGTGAGGCCAAAGTTTTAATGTGTGTTTTAATAACGTATGATATCATATTTGGCAATTTTTTCATTGTTGTTGTGAACAATTCAAAATGACTATTAATGCCATCAGAAAATAACTACTATTGTATAAAATGACCATTGATACCATCATCATCAGCAAATGGCCAATTATCAATATGGACTATAAATTGCACAAAACGCGTAGAAACACTTATTTTACCAGTACTAAATATTCTATAACATTTTGAAGAACATGAACTTACGAGGAGATTTATTTTTGTCCTTGAATTACTCGACCACAACGGAGAAATTCAAACCTTTAAAAGTATTATACTATCTTGACGACTTTCTTTCAATAACTATTAACGCCATCATCGTCAGAAAATGACCAATTACCAATGTGAACTATGAATTGTCTTGTTCAAATGCATAGAAACCCTTATTTAAAATTACCAATACCAAATATTCTACAACATTTAGAAGAACATGAACTTAAGAGGAGATCATTTTTGTCATTGAACTACTCGACCACAACGGATACAATCAAACCTTTAAAAGTATTACACTATCTTGACGACATTCTGTTAATAACTATTAACGCCATCATCGTCAGAAAATGGCAAATTACCAATATGGACTCTAAATTGTCATATTCAAATGCATACAAACCCTTATTTAAATTACCAGTACCAAATATTCTACAACATTTAGATGAACATGAACATACGAGGAGATCATTTTTGTCATTGAATTACTCGACCACAACGGAGAAAATCAAACCTTTAAAAGTATTATACTATCTTGACGACTTTCTGTTAGTTAATGTAGAGAATTGAACATTTGATTTCACAACATTACTATGTACATGTATGATGATTATATTACAGACTCAGAATGACTTCTTTGTGCACCATTTCTCACCTACATGGTTACCAGTCTTGAAGAAAAACGTCATTTTTGTCATCGATTCAAGCAGTTCAATGGCGGGAACTAAACTGAAACAAACCAAGGACGCTCTCAACACCATCCTAAGTGACATGCGCTCTGGTGACAAGTTTAACATCATATCATTCTCCAACCAAATTGATTTTCTGGACCGTTACAAGATGGTGGAAGCAAATCCAAATAACATCAATTATGCAAAAGCATATGTTGATGACCTTCGAGAACAGGATGGTATGTTCGATTTTTTCCATTAAACAATGGAATACCAGGCCAATTTAGTTGTTTTTTTTTTTTTTTTTTCATGTTACGTTTTGTAATTGGGTTGACAATTATTAACCAATGACGTCATGCCAAATTCAGTTGTGTCTGTATTTTACGCAAAATATAGGTTGCCTTACAATTACTGTTCAACTACAATTACATTATTGATGCCATTTTATGTTACGTTTAGCACTTTAGCTGAATGGTAGATTTCTGAAAACACAAGTGGATAGGGTTATATCCTTACTTATGACGTGATTTATTGAATCCTTTGAGACTGTGATGAGGATACATTTCATAAATTATTCAAAAGTCACAACGAAGTAACTCTGGTATCAATTGCTTAACAGGTGAACATTGTATGTAACGCCCCAAGAAGGAGCATTTGCATAGGGGGGAAAAGCTAAACGTTACTTTAGAAGTCCCTTGCCCAAGGAAGCAAGGAGACGTGACGGGTACTCCAGGTTTATTCCTCAAACCTTTATGAACCTTACGCCCTGCTTTGCCACATTCTTCTCACCTATTGCGTGGAAACCTTTAATAACAATACCATTCTTGACACATCAACTGGTTTTGTTGTGCGCTCTTTGTTAATTGTATGTATTTTTTTTGTCATGTATTTGTGTAAAGGTGGTACAACACTCCTCAGGTTTTTGCTTTTGTTGTATCTCCTCCATCTTTTGTGCTTGTATCGCATTTTTTATATAATGTGCTTGATAGAAATATATAAATTTGAATTTGAATTTTAAATTTTTGAAAAAAAATCTAGCGCCCCATTTGTTGGAAGCTTTTGAACAGGTTTCATCCTATCGATTTAATATGATTACTTCATCCTTTACCAGACTGTCCTTTACCCTAAGACGAAATAATCAATTTTAACGAATATTTGTTCAATTCAGTAGACAATGCGTAAAAAGTTCCTGTTCCCTTTTCTTTCAGCTACCAATTTAAACCAAGCATTACTAGATGGCATCAATATGCTGCGCCGTGATCTAGAACGTCGTCGGCAAGCAGAAGACATTGTGTCAATGCTGATAGTACTAACAGACGGCGAACCAACGTTTGGTGTGACAGATACCGTAGAAATAGAAAAGAATGTCAAAGAAGCAATCAAAAATGACTTCTCATTATTTGCACTTGGTTTTGGTGCAGACGTCGACTACAGTTTCTTAACAAGATTAGCTGTTCAAAATCATGGTGTATCAAGGATAATTCCTGTGAACGCAGATGCAAGCGTTGTATTGGAGACTTTTTACGATGAAGTAGCGACGCCGTTGTTGTTTGATATCAATTTCTTTTATTCTGATGGCATGGTGACACCGCGGTCTTTGAGTGAAAGATATTTCCCGAATTATTTCAATGGATCAGAGCTAGTAGTTGTTGGGCAGTTGGATGAATTCAGACGCAGAGATGATTTGACATCCTTTGTGTTTGCGAACAGTGCTACAGACGAGTTATCATTGTCATCTCAGGTCAACACTGCAGTAAGTCATAACAAATTATGTTTTTTAACTAAAATGTCTAATTCTTTTACATAATGCTAAATGATGGTCTTTTCTAAGATGCTTTTGATTTGGGTCTAATGTATAATTTCCATGTAAAATTTGAATAAACAACACACTTATGACAAAATGAAATTCGGTTGAGCTATAGAACAAATTTGCTAACTATCATCCAAGCATACTTCCAAATGTGTCTGTTATCCACTACTCAACGGAAAGATTAATCAGGAGAATTGTCTTTCACAGCGTCCATCAGCTGACTTAATCCGTGCTGGTGTACCATCTGATCATCTGGAACGTCTCTGGGCATATCACAGGATACAGACCTTGCTACAAGACCGCACTCTCAAAGAAGATAACCCAACAGCCGTAGAAGCCCTTGAAAGGCAAATTGTTAGCCAATCTCTTGGTTATCAATTTCTTAACCCTTTTACTACCATGACGGTGACTGAAGCCTTTGGTGGTAATGAAGTTGTTATGAGAGTTACTGACCAAGCTTTGCCGGCGTTCGTCCGTGAAGAATTAGCTGTGGCATTGAGCCCCAGACGCGCTGTAGATCTTAATAATGCTGGCTCAAATACTGGAACAGGGACAGGTGGAACGGGAACAGGTGGTGGAACTGGGACCATAGGTGGTGGATCAACAGGAGGTGGAACTGGGACCATAGGAGGTGGAACTGGTAATTATTTTAAGAATATTTATTTGTGGCAGCAAGAACAAATACTGTCTAGTGTCTACATAGTTAAGTTGCTGATATTCATTAGTTGACACGAATTTTACTTTTTGGCAGAGTTTAAATTTGATTGATTTGAACAATCAATACATAAAAATCACAGAAATAGAGTTTAGCACTACTTTAATGTATCCAGCATGTTAAAACTTATCTTGATGGTTGAAATAGTTCAATCTCTAGGATTGTGTGGATGGTGTTGGTACATGTATTAGTTTCAGAATAGAACATTAAATTGATGAAATAAACTTGGGTTCAAAGTTCATTTCGTTTACATCGGATGAACATAAAATTACCAATTAGAGGACCTGGTATTAACGGTCTAAATGACGCATGTAATGATGCAGTTTATTTTAATGGTATTTGATGAAATCTGACATGTACGCAACTCTATCCACAAAAATCCTAGAAATTGAAACATTCTAACTGCAACAGTTCTTAGTAGACGCAAAAATAACCTTACATATCTTTATCTCAGGTACTGGTGGTTCTTGCAGTAATTGTGTATGCAATTGTCCAGTCACCAGTCTTCAGCAGCAACAAACAGGGAGTGGAAATCAACTTGTCTTACTCAGTGATCCATCTTTAGGTAATGACTGGATTTTATCTTTACTCTAATCAAAATCGTCTAATTTCTTTTGTTGTCAATTCCATTTTCTTTAGCATTTGTTTAGCATGAGGGTTTGAAAATGGTACTTTTTGCTTGAAAAGAACAAACAAAAAGTGGGAAAATAGTGTATCTAATTTAAAATCGTACTCATATTTCTGTGTGGAGATATCATACTTTTTCTAGCTTTTAATACATTTTCAAGCTTTTTAAGAGCCTTTCCATTATGTTTTAATACCAAGTGGAATCTATATGCTAATCCTTTAACACTTGAATGTTTAACTAGGTTGATTTTTGGTTTCTTTACAGGTCTTCAAATAACTGCAACTGTAAAAAGTTCACTAACTTCTAAAAATGGCGGTGTTAAATTGAACATACTTTTCAGTGAAATATACTTAACATATGAGCCACAAGGATTCAATGTTCGTCATCAAATTGACTTTAACTCAGATTCTGTGACGTTAAACGCAATTTACATAATCAACTGGGGTGCCAGATTTGAACTTCCTAATAGTGCTGGTGGATTGAGTATAAGGGTCAAAGGTCGAAAGGCAACTGTTAATATAGGTTCTGATATAACCTTCTTGGTTGAGAAGCGTAAGGGGTCAAATACAGAGCCAATCAATTTGGAGTTTTCGGTGGAAAATCAAAATGGATTATCACGAAATGCTGATGGCTTATTGGTAAGTAATGTGACAATATTTCATGATAAAAAATATGGTGTGTTTTAAAACCTAATCATTCAAACTACATGTACATTCAATAAGGCTTCCATTCCATTAAGGCTGGGGTAGACCTTCAACTAGCATGAAATGTTTTTGTACTCTA
>JXSR01S067958.1:44268-59219 GCA_000969725.1 Ophiothrix spiculata | reverse complement strand
AATGAATATTTACAAAATATCTACAATTTATTTTGTCACAATTATTAAGGGCAGTTTTCTGACATAAGAACAATTCATTTTTAATAAAATACATTATAAAATTCATGATCAGTAAATTCACCATGGAGTCCTGCTCTCTACTTTCCCAATTCTACTACTAAAAATATATTTGCTTCATTCTAAAACTCACACTACAACAAATTCATATGAAATATCTGGTCTGTTTTTGCCTTATAAAATTTTGTTTATAAAAAACAATACCTTTAGTTTTTGCTCCCTTCACATAAAACGTCCATGTATATCATCAATGATTGGTCCAAAGTGGGTTGTATGACATCTTACATGGACATTTTGGTTTTGGAAGGGGTGTGCGGCCCCGATATCTGAAACCCTAGTCTATCTAGGAAGCAGAAGATCTCCTCCGAAAAGGGGGTCTTATTGAACTGCAGTGGCCCAAAAATGATCTTTGAGAACTATTTTCTTGGGCTGAATTTGGGCCTTGGAAACAAACTTTTCCTTGAAATGGGGGTCTTGGCAACTAAATTTCAAAAATTGAGGCTAGGGATTGAACTGAACATTTTTGAAAAAAGATTTAGATTAGTGAACTAACGATTGTGCTTGAAATGGGGGTCTAGGGAGCGGCAGACAAGGCGTGAAAAGGGGGTCTTGATGGCCGAACATACCCGTACCACCTTTCTAGGTCAGTACCCCCAGGACGTTTTATGTGAATGGTGTAGAAAATCAAAGGTGTCTGTTAAATCACAAAATGAGCATAAAGTCACCAAGCCAACAGTCTAAGATAATTAGGTGAAAATCTTGAAAAATCTTAAACATACCAGTCAATAAGCCCTTTATTATCGCTAAGCTGACACCCTTTACACCCAATACACTATCCTTTTTCCAAATCTCACAGTTGATGAACCTATTTTCTGTCATGGGCCTAATTTTTCTCATTCCTGCCTGCTATTCAATCCAGATTTCAGCTAGGAATTTTTGGATTTCCGTGCAAACTGTATAAGCAATTATCCATCTTCACAGTTCAAAGAACAGTATTTTTTGATTGTCATTGATTAATCCCCTTTTTGACAGAAATCCTGCACTATAAAATAACCTTTGATTTACATAATATTAAATGATGATAATAATAAAGAGATTAATTTATAAAGCTCCTTTTACGTAAGTACCGGTACGCAAGGCACTATATCTTGGTATGCAGCCTGATACCTTCTAGCTCATTTTGTGATGAAACAGCCCATAATTATATGCTACTTAATAGTTTGTTTGGCTGAGCAGTTTATAAAATAAAATACATACAAAATATAAATGCAATCTTTGGGTACCAACATGATTGGTACATAAGTAGACTCTTCATTCTTCAAAACTTTAACCCTACTTAGCTAAGAATGTACTTACTACAGCTAAAAATGTGGTACTATTCAGTTTTCTGTTTGACAGTTGGAATGAATGAGTTGTTTGTGATTTGTTTATGTTACCATTTAGTCATTCCAAATTTAAGGGTGATTTGAAAATCGGCATTTTTCACGAAGGTGTGGTGCGAATCAAAATTCTACCCAAATATTACTGATTTTGTCATAATTATATAGCAATTGTACTTGCAAAATATATAAAGTGCATACATTGTTTACCAATCAATAGTCTGCAGATATAAAACTGATTCTGAAGTGCAATTGGACATTAAAAAACAGACGAAATTGTAAGTCCCTCATCGGTGGGTGCTTATTGAAGCAAAATTGCTAAATGGAATAAATAAAACCTGACAAACTGAAAATAGGTTCATTATATCAATGTACAAAATAAGTACGAATATGATGATTTCTTTGTCCGGTTTTGTTATCGAAAACATATCCCTTTAGGTAGGCTACTTCACTTGAAGTAGAGATAGTTCAGAGGCATGAGCTAAGTTGGATTTTATACAGCCTGGGAATATTGGTACTTATTTTGTACATTGATACAATGAACCTATTTTCAGTTTGTCAGGGTTTATTTATTCCATTTAGCAATTTTGCTTTAATAAGCACCCACCGATGATGGACTTACATTTCTGTTAGGTCTGTTTTTAACTAGCCTGTGGAATAACTTCATTCTTCATTTGTTAATACAATATGGCATCACCAATGGAAGAAATAAAAAGTTATTCCTGGAATAAAGTTATTCGCCTTTTGTGAATACCGGCCAATATTGACCTATTTTTAAGTCATGGATATTGAGTATTGTGTACCTAAAATGAACCAATTTTTGTGCCGGGTATGGTATGTGTCAAGATGCAATATCATAAGGTTTTGGTCTACATTTCCAATCTGTTTCACATACTTCAATCTCAGTATTTTTTTTACATAAATCAAGAACATAATTAAGGCCTAAAAAAATGTTTGATTGGCATAACCGACCGACCCAATTTTACCGCTGACCCTAAACATGTTTATTTTTGTGTGTATAGGTAGAGCATGAAAAAAAACCTCCAAATCCCAAATTTGTAGGGATTCGATTCATCAGGGCCCCGAGATATGGCTTGCAGGACATTCAAAATGACAAATAAAAGATATGTTACAGAAAAAGTGAAGATGTTTTTGTATATGTGTCATATATTTTGTGTTCTTGTATGTGAAACATAGACTTTAAAAAACAAAAAAATCTGACCTCCTACCCTATTTTTTTCTATGTCACGCCAATCAAACGAATTTTTTAGGCCTCAGTCTGCTTCAGCTATTCATATCAAATATGCTATAATCAATATACTACATAAAACATAACCCCTTGGTATCTGGGGTTTTTTTTTCAAATTTTTTGTCATTCAAATATTTTGCAGCTCAACCTATGAATTTCACCAGAAAGACTTGAACTCGAAATGGCTCAACATCAAGATTCTAGATTTATGTTCAATCATTTTTTAAAGCCCAAAAGTCCCTCTCTATGTAGCATAAAAAGGAATCATAAATTTCCTTGTTTACAATAAAATAACATAAACAATTATAATGTACATATTTTACTTGCAAAAATGCATTATTTCACAACAGCACATGACATAATAAACATGTTAAAAACTTTGGAACTTGAATTTTGTACACATAACATTATGGCCCGTATTCCAGAAAGATGTTTAGCTAAACCATTGTTTAACTGAGCATCAACTGTCCAGGAATGATACACATCATTGCAGCTTTCAAGCAGAACAGTTCAACGAGTCGTGCTGTTGACGAGAAATAAAACCTTGATTTAGCTAAACACCTTTCTGGAATTCGGGCCTACATATTTTCACATACTTCTGAATATTAAATACTTCGTACATATACTTCGTACATCAGCCTCATACACAATACTATATCGCCACTCTTGTGTGTCTAGATACCATTTGAAACCACAATGACGTAGGGTAACGAATGTTGAAATTCAACAGTTTTAGATTTTATTTACATTTGTCATCTTATGTTGATCAGTGTGAGCCAGCCTAAGCTGCTTCTGAAATAAGCATGCACACTGACAATGACATGCATGCAAAACATATACTCCGTGTCTTAACACTTCAAAGTGATCAAGGGGGTCAACATTTGGCTTGTACATGTCAGTGCAAAAATGCAAATTCAAATTTTTGGTGAGACATTTTTGCCCAAACACAACAAATTGTTTTTTTTTTTTTTTTATATGGTTCATACGTTTTTTGAATTCAATTGTAACTTTACGATCCGCTTCAGTTAAGGGCAAAAAAATTCAAATTGACTTTGCCATTCTTATGCTAATTAGCAGAAATTACCATTTTAGAGGGTGCTTTTCAGATGTGCTCATATACATTTTTAACCAAAAACTGTTTTCCCAATTTTATTTCAGAAATATAATTGCACTTATATATTGCAAATATCAGTCAAAAATTCCATTGCGAAATGAGTTTTCAAATTGTTGGCGAGACATTTTTGCCCAAACACAACAAATTGTTGTTTTATTTTGAAATGGTTCATCTGATTTTTGAATTTTTTTCTGTTTTGGTTCTTTTGATATATTTTATTTATGACCTGAATTTCAATGTAAAAAAAAATCCTTTGAGACAGCACTGAGTTTCAATGTAAAAATCCTATGCAAAGGTGCTTTCCTTATTTATCATATGTTGAGTCCATATGGACCCCCTTGACAGGCATGTGGAAGATCTTGACCACTTAAGGGGTTTTCTCTTAGATGCAAATACTCCATTTATTTTCTTAAAAATTAAGTATTTGGTAGATTTATTTGTGCTGATAACGATTCTAAAATAAAAAATATAGGTCACTGTACTCGTTTTTGAGATACAGGTATTTCAAAAACTACATATTTTCCCAAAAAATCACCCGATTAACCATACAAAGTATAGGGAAAACTCCAAAATGTCGATCATTATGTGCTTGTAAAATAGTAAATCCTCCATTTATTTTTTTAATTTTTACATATGTTAAAGCACTTTTTGCGCTCTTCAAAATACTGAAGTAAAAAAATATGGTCACCTTGTTAGTTTTCAAGAAAAACGACCCAAACTGGCATTTTTTTGATAAAATTTGATTACTTTGATGGCACTTCTGCGTCTGCATATTTCCCGCGTATATATTACACAGCTAGGCGGCGCGTGATTAACCAAACGTGTTAGTAAAGCATGCGTTCAGTGTGCATTGAAATTTGAGCACGCAAAATGGATGCAAACATTTTTTTGATTTCTTACTATTTATGAAAAAATCGTTATCCCGCAGTCGTAAGCAAATGCATCTCAGAGAAAACCCCTTAAGTGTTAATGCAGCAAGTTTGCATTTGAGAAATGTGAGCAAGCTTAGAGGAAGCTGATTTCAATTTTATGCTAATTTCAGCAAGGACTTGAATCCCCCCCATATTGAGTTCCATGGCAATCCAGTGCTTTACATGGGTGGTACAGTTTGTTTGGATTTTCCAATTTGATTCTGTGATAGCAAACACGACGCCCATGTAAAATAACTTGCATGATGTAATGCTCAAAAGGTAACAAAATGCACCTTGTAGTTTTTATAAAACATATAGAAAGATCAGCGAATACCCCCTCTTCCTCAATTCATACATGCTGATTACACCCCGGGGGGGGGGTACTTAGTACAAAAGTGATTACGGGGATGTGCCGCAAATTTGGGTAGCAAAATCAGGCTCTCTGGTATGCCAATGGGTCCTTTTTCTTTGCAAAATGTGGTATTTTCGGTGCGCACAACTTAGCAACATGGTCGTTCGCAAACTTTACGGTACTTTCAAGATGCATTATGAGATATACAAAAGCGGTCTATATTGTGACAGCTAGGATAGATGCTGTTTAATAGAATTCCAACAATTACACTTTTTATTCCAAAACAAAATATGCCATTAAAAGGCAAAAAATACATGATATAGTATCACTGCTGGGTGGTACTTCAAATTTCCCAGCGGTACACCCCTACCAAAACCAAACTTGAGTATCCCCCCCGGGGATTACACACTTGTATGGTATTAAAAATAATCCATACTGGTTGACTGAAATAACAACATTGATAAAATAGTTTATTTTCTGTCTAAGAATTCTATTACATTTTCAATAGATTGCATCATAGGCTACCTCAAAAGCATAAATAATTTTCAGCATCCATAAGAGGGAGCTGATGTGATCATGATTTTCTAGGTCTACTCAATTTCTGGTAATGAGAACGCATCAGAAGAAAATGTGTGGAATTGTCTGTAGAGATCGATCGATCAATCAACCAATCAATCAATATACACTGTACTTACATGCTATGCTTGCTATAGGATTGCAATGTGCCGGGTTGAATAAAGTGCAAATAAATAAGAGTGTCACCATCAATCTGATACATTTTCATTAACAGATTAAACAAAAATCCTACATGTAACAAAGATGTACAATATAATATTATTTAATACTCTACAGAATAATTCTATAAGTTAGTTGAAACAAAAGTATAATACAAAAGAAACAAAATATAATCAACAACAAAATTAAATGCATAATATTTCAGTTGCATAAAATAAAAAATAATACGGTTCCTACAATATCTAGAAATACGCTGCAGCCATGTTTGTAGAGAATGTACATGCATCAGGGAAAAACAGGAATCCTCTAAGGTTAGCAAAACATACAGGCATATGATTGTGTTCAATATCAGAATTTCAACTCTTGATTATAAAAAAGTCAAATTGAAAAAGTCTACCAAGCAGTGGCGTAGCCAGGGGTGGGCAAGGTGGGCAATTTGCCCACCTCGGAAATTTTTTGGAGAAATTTTGAAGACCTGGGAGAAAAATAAAGGGGGGAAGGAAGTGCCTTTTCCTCATAAAATTACGACAATTAGAGCTGGAAATCGCTAAAAATTAGGTTGAAAACTTCATAAAGCACAATATTTGGCGGTTTTTCTTGAAAAACTCGGCCGAGTCGGTCCCTTGGAACGTGTAAAGTCGCTCGATAAAATCAATTGGAGAAATTTTGGGTGGTTTGCCCACCCTTGGAGAAAGGTTTGGCTACGCCACTGATACCAAGGTATTTAAAATCTTTGTCCCCCATGTTGTCTTTACACAGATATCACATACTTTGTGTTTGTGCAAGAACTGACCTGTAACCAGAAGTTTGAAACGGGTGGGGAGATGGGGGCTGTTGACTCCAAAGAAATTTGGTTGAGATGAAACCAATTTTATATTAAGAAAGTGACAAGAAAAAAACAGGGTTTTGGGACAATTTTGGAAAAATAACAAATATCCATCCATTTTTGCCAAAAATGTTAGTTTTTAAAGGTTTCTAATTCTATGTGTGCCTTGGCTCAAAAAGCACGAGGACCATCCCTTTGCCCCCTGGTTACAGGCATGTGCAAAAATGATAGCACTGCTTTAAGTTGGAGACCAATTTGAACTTTACCCCGGTACTGTGTTGTATGAGTGACCAAGTGTAAGTCTGGTGTCAGTTTGTAGGTGATAGCAGATGTAGTGGGGGTACCAGAAATGTCAACCCGCCATTGCCAAAGGCCTCCCTCTCCACCTCACAGGTGAGCAACTTAAACACGATGCATTCATTTTTCTCGATAGACCACTTTCGTATGTCCCATTATGCATCTTGAAAGTACTGTAAAACCGGGAGTTTCTGCCTATTTTATAACTTGGTGCGCAGAACTTAGCAACATGGTCATTCGCAAACTTTACGGTACTTTCAAGATGCATTATAAGACATACAAAAGCAGTCTATATTGTGACAGCTAGGATAGATGCTGTTTAATAGAATTCCAACAATTACACTTTTTATTCCAAAACAAAATATGCCATTAAAAGGCAAAAAATACATGATATAGTATCACTGCTTATCTATAACAATACACTGACATAACAAAAGCATTTAAATAATACTGCATTTAATATATATGCTAAAGTGGCGAGATCTGCAAGAAATCTTACTGTTCTTACAGCCATTTTACTGTTCTTTTGGTTTATTTACATAATCTCATAACAATATAGCTCCACACAGGCTAAGACCCTGTCCACACTAAGCCTAGCTGTTTTGACTAAGATTCCTAGGCCATTTCAAATCTGACCTGGTTTATGTGAACAGAAATTATTATTTCCTTCCAAAAAACAACCCAGGTTGATTTTGTCAATAGTATGAATGCACAACTTAACCAATATCAATTCAAATAAATACTCGTCATTTGTATTACATTTTTAGTGAACAGGAGTCAATTACATTAAGGCAAAATAAAAATAATTGTTGTGTTGCCCTCAGGTGGAATTTCTGAAAAATTGAGTCGGTTGGTCGGAAAATATATATTTTTTATTTATTATTTTTTAAAAGGAAGTGGCTATAGACACGATAATCATGTCAATAACCTCGCCCAAAATGGCTATAGACACGATGATCAGGGTGTGAGAAAGTGAATGGCTATGGAGCCGATGCTCACTGATGCTCAACGGGATGGTAACAAAACTGGTGGAAGGAGGAAGGTGACTTGCATTGATTGGTAATATTGTCACGAATGTATAGGTCCTCTTTTGGTCTATGCGCTGCGAGCTCGCTTTGGGTGCGGAAGGTCCCGGGTTCGAGTCCCGGTATGAAAAATTTCGGAATTTATTAAGCGCTGGTATGCTTCGTGATTATTACAGTAAAGTAAGTGGGTGGGTTACATTCGGCCCGTTACAATATTACAACCAGGAGAGTTTCTGATGTTATTCAGAATGTCAACTTGAAGTTGCCTTTTTGTCCTTTGCCGTCCGTGGCAGACCAAAAGAGAGGAGTAAAGCAAACAAGAGGAAGAAAATAATCATAATGGGATGAAAGTTGTGATATTACCAATGCAAGTCAACTTCCTCCTTCCAGTATTTTTGTTGCGATCCGCTTGAGCATCAGTGAGCATCGGCTCCATAGCCATTCATTTTCTCACAACGGATCATCATGTCTTTAGCCATTTTGGGCGAGACTCTTGACACGATCATCGTTTCAATATCCTCGGCCTTTTTAAAAAGCATCCAAAGTGCCAAATTTAGGTGCATTTTCCCCTATTTTCAAAATATTTTCTAAAAAAACACCCAATCTTGGGTGCTTTTCTGACCCTTATTTTTTTTTTTTAATTTTTTGACTAGGGTTGGTCGCTGAGGGCAACACAACAACTTTCTTTTTTGACCTAATAGTTAATTTTTGGTTGAGCAGCTAGAAACTTGACTTTTATCTAAAGCCAAGCTGAACACAAGCATAACTACAAAAAAACATACAAAAATTTTATATATTGCGCATTTTCTTCATTTCACATGGAACTTACAAAATAACCACATAAAGTTAATTTTTATATTGGTTTAATTTAATATAATCAATTTCATTTTTTGCTTCTATTTTTATTGTCTTTTCAAATCACTAATTTGAAAAAGGTAAACCATCATGTGATAATATAACTGTATTGAAACATTACGTACACATTTTCCATAATCTTCAAAAATATTAAACAAGTTTAAAAAATTGAGAAATACCTTTTTTAAATCTTGAAAGTGAGGAAGGAATAAATTGATACTCATCTTCTAAGATGCCTATGACATGAATTCTACAAAGCTGAATATATTATTATTCAAATTAATTCAAGTCTTGCAATAATAATTTGGTCATTATAACGTACTTACTGAATACTTAACGCTCACCTGTAGTTATTGCATACTAGAATAACAGAAAAAAGAAATGGCAGAAATTTTCTTCTGACTAGTAGATTTCATGAGATTATTCTTTCTTTTTTATAACTTCCAAGCATATAATAGGTATCACTATACCTCATAAATATGTATTAGTAACCAAGAAATATATTTCCCAGCTTTCGCATCCCTGCTATCGGACATGACATCAACCCCACAGGTCAAAGTCCCCAGCAATCCATACAACTATGGATGTTCTATGCACGATGAAAGTTGGATTTCAGGTTAAGACTTTTCTATGTTTTTTAATTGTATTTTCTCAGAGAAATATTTATGAGGTATAGTAAAACAAATACAACATGTGTTTTGTTTTGGAAAATGGTGAAAATTCCTGTGATCCCCAGATGTTTGATATAAACCCAGGATGTGTGTGCTCTTCCCCACCCCCCACCCCCCCTCTACATTTGAAAATGACCAAAAAGGTCTAAAAATCCAAAAATGTCCACAAAAGAATCTCCAAACCACACAACATATCCATGAAGATCATTTTTTGATACAATACCAGACAAAATACTTGTAAAACCTCTGTAGTTTGGAGTTTAAACTAAAAAATTTACTTTTTGTGGTCCATCACTTTTTGAAAAATCCCGCACTAGCTGAAACAATCCTGGCTACGGGCCTGGTTTTAATGCATGTTACTTTTCCTTCCACTTTGCGTCTGGGAAGTAGTCACACATGCTTCCATCACCTTAGGAGCAGTAATTTTCGTTCACTTCCCTCACTACCATGTTGTATTTGTAAACAAGTAACAATCAGCCAATTACTAGGCTATATAGTTCAACATAAATAAGCTTAATCAGCACACATCCACTTCTCTCGCCTACATATCCTTATAAGAAATACATTATACAAAATCAGCATTTTATGCAATACTATTCACAATAAAAACAACTGCAAAAATCAGTTGTAAATTTGTTTCTGTTTCTCTCTCTCTCTGCTTTTTTCGCATTACAAACGCTCAGTCAAATTTCTCACATGCATTCAACATATTTACACTCAAAATTCAGCATAATCACACTCATACACCAATGATTAACAATTCACAACAATATTGACAAATAAAAAATATATTCTTGTATCATTTTTTGTCCATATTTACATGTTTGTCCTGTGTGCGTAGTGAATAGTACTCTAAAGTTACAGGCCTAATCTATCTGTCACGGTATGTTCTGGATTTCCACAAGAGGCAATTTTAGTCAAATTTCATTCAAAATATCACTAAAACATAATAAGTGCATAATTGAAGCATTCTCTTTACCTTTAAAATTTGCATATTAAACCTAATTTGGATTATCATCACAGCAGATATTTACAACTGGTTTGGTCCTTTTTCTTTGAAATAATCTACAAAATCTTTTTTTTTAAGGTGTCTGTAATTTTGTTAGGTTTAAGGGATCAGTTAGGTGGTTTGTTTGTTTGTTTGTTTGTTTTTTTTTTTTTTTGGGGGGGGGGGCATTTTCTGTGCTTAATAACATCAATGTTTGTTTATGTCTAACCCATAACTGTACAGCACAATAATTAATAAAAGTGTTTTACTGATGAGTATATTTGAATGAAAATTATCAAAAATTTGCCTCTTCATAAAGCAACAGAATGAGGTTTCAGAATTATTTGCAAAAAGTAAAGATTTCTTTGTTATGTACATAACATAATACAAGAGTATATATCCTCATATATAAATTCAATTTTATATCACACATTCACAATAATGTGCTGGAAAGATTATATCATGTTCAAAATCAGAATAATAGGTGCTATTAATATCAAGTTATTTTCATTTTTTTTATACAAACTGGTGTCCAGTTAGTTAAAAATCCTTAAAATCCTTGTATCCAAATAAATATGTTTTCTATTATGCTAATTTACTCCTGATATTGTTAGCAAATGTAGTTTTGATTTTGAAAATTTATTTTGTAACTTTGAAACCTTATTCTGTCATCGGAACGAGCAGTCATGGTTTTGCTAGCAGTGAAGTGATGTGGTGTATCGATCTCTCTGGTCTTGGGTTCACTGCTCAGTTAGCTCATCTATGGTGTAATTCTTGTTTACTCTTTTCTTCTTAACAGGACATCCAACCCTAAAAGTAAACAAATATAAATTAAGTAAATTTCTGCACTGATACATGGGAAATTCTGTTGTGGAACAGCACCAAATCATTACGTTGAGGGTTCTTCTATGGTCAGAGAGTTTTGGTCACCATGGAAACATTGAGTACAACATTCTTGAGGTGCACATTTGGAACATCATTCTAGTGTATTAGTATAATTTTTGTACAATTCTAGTACAAATTTTGGGAAAATCAATCAAGTACAAGTTTAGTACAACATTCTGGAGGTGCACATTTGGAACATCATTCTAGTATAAGTTTAGTACAATTCTAGTACAAATTTTGATTTTTTTTCTAGGGCAAGCATTTAATTCTGATTGCTTGCTTTGTAGCTTCAAACATGCACTCAAAACCTGGAGGAGGGGGGATACTTACTACAGAAGTAGTTATACCGGTCACAAAATTAGGCTCTTGGTATTTCCATTGGACCTTTTTTCTTTGCAAGATTCAGTATTTTGATGGGTTTTCTTTTCAAAATTGTCCAACATTTGTACCAAATGGCTCAAATTTTGGGATAAAAAACATTTTTTGAATACATTTGACTCAAAATAAATATCATAATGTGTATACATACCATGTTACAGTTTGAGGAAACACCCAGGTAGAGGCAACCCATCACTGCCCTGAAATAAAAACAAAAATACAAACCAATAAGACACTAGCTCATCCAGTATGTGCCCACCACTGCACCAGGCAACTTGATACTATACTCTGTAAATCTTGAAGTATGCAACAAGCAGCCGATTAACACACAAAAACCAATATGACCATCCGGGGAAGTAAATAAGTCCGTATTTCTCGAATCATAAGAATGTACCAAATCTTGCTGAATATTCAAATGAATTTATTTACAATCTTTGTCCATTTGTTAGCAAAAAAATTTGCCCCCCAAAATACAAAAATTATGAAGAATTTATTTTAAAAAATAATAATACGCAGTGATTCGCCCTTAATTAATCCTTACTAGTCTCTTACACAATACAAAATCATCATGCAGTTCACAATGTTGTAGAATACAAGTGATATGCTATGGATCTTGTAACAGAGTCTGATTTCTTGTTGCATACTTCAAGGTTTATAGAGTATATATAGTGTCATGCTTAGTGTCATGCTAAATATTGCAATAAGCCGGGGAAATATAGTGACGTCACATTTATGATAATTAGCCCAACACGTGCGATCTGGTTCCAAACAAATGATCATGTCCTGAGTGGTTCCACTGATCATACCTATTAATACGTATTAACAGACAGGCCAAGTAAATATACAAATCGGACTGATTTTTCTCGGTTGGAAAACAAAAATAATGGCAGGGGTCCCGCCCTGGCTTGTCATCACAACCTTCAGTATAACAGGTTTTCCCTTATTTTTGTTTTAAACAATGTTAAGGTATCAAATAGGAGTCTGACTTTTTTCCCCATAGACTTAACGTGTGGCAAAATTGTCCACCCCATTTGTTTGGAACCAAAACGAACGTGTTAGGTGATTTACATAAATTATGACGTCACTACTTCCCCGGTGTATACTGCAAGATAAATGTTTTAGTATTTATAAATGCAATCAATGTTTAAAAACTTAAGACTCAGAGGTTGTGGGTTCGAGCGCCGTTTGGACCATCGTGGCCACATCTCCTTGTTTCCTTAGGCAAAAACTTTACTCTAATTGCTCTGCGGTTCGGAAGTCAAGTTAAGCCCTTGGTTGCATGTGCAAAATATTGGGATGATGCAACAGTGTGCCCCTAGATCAAATTTGATAGAATAGGAATTATCAATGTGACATCAACTTAAAATTAGACCAAAAAAATACAATTGTTTTGTTGTCCTCCACAACTTTTTTTGAGCAAGTGCGGGCAGGCGGATTTTTTTTTAAAAAGATTTTTTTTTTCCAAATGTAAGTCAAAGTTAAACCCAATTATGGCCTCTATAAAGATGCAAATAAGTCTACTGTACCAAAAATCGCTTTATACAAGTTTAAATGGAAACAAAATTAAAAGAACAACTTACAAAATATTTTCAAAAAATCATAATTCTCAAAGGAAAAAAAACCTTTTTTTGGAAATCTGAAAATTAGGCACGGTATACTTTTGTACAGTAAAAACTTTTTTCCAGTTTCGAAAAATAGGGGCGGGCGGTCGAGGACAACCAAACAACTTTCTTTTTGGCCTTACTGCTATACTTGGTTCAAAGCATCACATAGCAGTGGAGTAGTCAGTGTTTCAATATTTGGGGGTGCAACAACTTTCATGAAGACTGACAACCAATATATGAGACTAAAAAGGTCGCATCCATTTTTTTTCACATTGACAAGCATAAAAAGGTTTCATATGCACACATACAACATTCTTGGTCTCAATTTCTCACAAATCTTGGTTCTGAAGTCAATTTTGAAATGATTTTTGCAAGTTGTCGAACAAAATAGTGCAAATTTGACTCCAAAACTGATGTCATTCAAAATAAAATAACAAATCTTCCTCGACTTCAAATTTTTGAAAGTGGCACAAATTTTGACCTCTTTCGACCAACAAATGAAATATTGGGGTGCGGTCACACCCTGGCCCTGCATCCTCTCTGGCTACACCACTGTCACATAAACCTATATTATGTTGATATGGTTTCTCTCTAAATAGCTGTTACATCAATTTGATACAAGAGTATATAGTATGAGAGTATATACATAATAATAGCACATCAGACAAGCACATTAAGGTGTTTGGTCCACACGCCGTCCACGCGTACCAGTACGCGTTAGTTTCCGAGTAGGTAAGTGCCGCAATACGCATGCACATATACTCTGAGTAGTGTTTTGAAGCTAAAAATTGTCATATTTTAATATTTTTCTTGAAAACTAAGTCGGTGAATTTATATTTTTTTATTTGAAAAAACATACTTGTGCGCAACTTTTATGAAAAAATTAACAAAAATGCTCGGGCAGATTTTTTGAATCAACACTAAATAATTTCACTTTTGCCACATTTCCCATAGACCCCTGTATTAATTTTTCCCAAAAAACCTCCAAAAATGCTGTTTTTAAACCGACTCTCATGCAAAAACGAGTCCGGTGACCCAACATTTTTATTTTAAAAATCGGTTCTACATTGATAAAATATCATTCATTCTGATTTTTACTAGAAATCTTCGGGCGGATCTGTCATGGATCAAACACCTTAAAGTACCTATTTTTTAATAATATTATTCACCATTCAATCTATTCTCCATGGGTAGAATTTTTATGAAATTTGTTAAGCATTGTTGGAACAAACATATTAATAATGCAAAAGTTCTGTAGAAGCATCAAAGTTTCTAGAGAAAGCTTACGGGGGTGGAGAAACCAGGGACTTTCACTCCTCATGGTTCACAGATAAGATCTGCAAAATCAACTTTTTCAGCGGATTCATTGATTCTCAGTGAAAATGATTAGTTACGCTTTTCCCAGCAATGGATTAAATTAAGGGGTTTGTATCAAGAAACAGTGATGCTGGTTTGGACTCTTCAACTAATAAGGCTTTTTTTTGCTAATGCTATTCTTAATGTTCCAGGAGCGTCAAGTTTATCATGCAAAATCAAACAATTCCTACCAATTTGAGTAGCTTTATTTAGGCATATTTATTGTGATCCAAACCCCTTCCCCAAGAGGCAGTTATGGATCTATGCAA
>JXSR01S067958.1:22345-36020 GCA_000969725.1 Ophiothrix spiculata | reverse complement strand
TATATATATATATCGGTAGAGCAAATGTGCGCGCAACTTACCACAGGACACGGTGCGTCTAGCCCAGGAGCACCAGGCTCTCCGTCTTTGCCTGACCTGCCTTTCTTTCCTCTCCTGCCTTTTTCACCCTATAAAACAGCAAAACAAGAAACAAATATATTGGATTTTAGCCTATCATTTTCTCTCCTTTTCCATATTAGTAGGAACCACACCAGTGAGCTGGCCTATTCTTTTACATGTTAAACAAGGTTATATATTGTCATTTCCAAACTAAATGAATTGATAGCTCTTGTTCTTGCTTTGTTTTTCTTCAAGATTATAATGTATTCCAGCAGTTACGGTGACATTTTCTATGGGTTATGCCATGGGAGCACATTCCTAAATGGTATCTTCTACTTTAGCAAAAAGTGTACAATATTTCTAGTTTGCCCGTGAGGAGGAATAGAAAGAAAAAAGGTAAAAAGTCAGCAAAATCATGGAATATGGGTATACAGTGTGTCCCAGAATAAACCTTACAATCTTTGCGTGCAATTTTCATGGGTTTAACGGATAGTTCGAAAGTATGTAAAGGTTGTATTTTATAGCCCATGAATTGAATTTTCAGAAACCGTTTGTTTCATTTCAATCGGTAATGTACAACAAAAGTTATGCTTTGTCAAATAATTGAATGTAAAATTTGCTGGTCCAATTTCACGAGTTTGTAAGTTTCCCTTGAATGAAGCTCCATTGAGTATTGTCATTGATCTGTTCACTCAACCGTAACGATGTTTACTTATTTACTACGCACATGATTTCTTTTATCTATGCTGAAAAAAATGAACAAATTTGATGTAAAAATAAGACAGATATGATAAGTTTCCCAAGGTGACTCATTTTTATTCCATTCAGAAACACCCTTACTTAACTTTATGGCCAATAATCATGAAACTGGACCTGACAAAAATCCACCCAAAAGTTTGATACAACATAACTTTTGTTGTATACTACTGATAGAAATGAAACAAACGGTATATAAAAGTTCCACTCATGGGCTATAAAATGCAATCTTTACATACTTTCTGACGATCCGTTAAACCCCTGAAAATTGCATGCAAAGATTGTAAGGTTTATTCTGGGACACACTGTATTGCATATGGCTAGATGCAGAGGAATGATTAAGGACAAAAATATTTGTTCAAAAAACACAATCAGAATGTTCTGCTTAGGTCTTATACGAGTAAAATTGAAAATGATACTTTGGTATCACTTTTATTTCATCTTGTAGAGCTACACTGGTGTTATATTTATTATAGGAAGACCGTAATGGCAGTGAATCCTTTTACATGTTATGATATCCTATGTTCACATTCATACTTCATTTTTGCATAAAAGTAAAATTTAAACATACCTTTATACCCGGAGGTCCTGAAGGCCCCATAGTACCCTAAAGGAAGATAAAATAAGATAAAACATATCAGTTTGGAAAGAGTGCAGAACTCCATTAAGTCATCAATTTTACAAAGTGAATGCGATCAGTACAAAAAATCAAATAGTATTCTGTTCATAGTAGACAGTATTCTTTTCGTTATTATTATTATTATTCGTTTCTGATAACAATTGTCAGAATGCGTTGAATAAAACGATCGTAAACATACAACTTGATTTCTTTTTTACAGTAGGCCTATTATGTTTAAAGATTCTTCACACAGAAAAATCAAAACTGGATAAACTGTTTTTGAATGCTTTGCTGCATTTTTATTTATTTGGGCAGTCTCTTCTATTTAAGGGTGCATGGGGTGCTATTCTGCATTTTTTGCTCTGGGATCATAGTGAATCTGCTTCTCCACAAATAAACTTTGACTTTCTGATTAATTCATTGTGCAATGTCATGTATTTTAATGTTTATTTCATATTCTATATATTGTTAGATTTTTATGTTTATTGATGTGCAATGTGTATTTTTGATGACAAAGGACCCCTTTGGAAATAAGCCTTTTTTAGGGCTTAAAGGGTTATCCTATGCATATCCCAGCAATTTGTATGTCCCAGTTATTATTGTATTCATGTATATTTTTTATTATTTAAACAATGTAGATTGTATGTATTTTGTCATTTTAATTGTTGATATGCATGAATAAAGTCAAATCAAATCAAATCTGTTTTATCTTTCAAGCCTGTTTTATGCCAACTCCACTACGGTAGAGACAACATTGTCCTCATTGGAAATAAGTCTGCAATCGAGCCAGTCTCAATTGTTTTCAGCCATCCTGATTTTCAATATTTGGCTATTTTGGAATTACTGTTAAATTGTTACTCTATAAAGCTGGCTCACACTGTTCTAGAGGGATGACAAGCAACAGTAAGATGTGATTTCTTTTATTTGTAGGCATGGTCCAGTTTTATGTCAAAAACCACTGACGAAATCTCAACTGCAATAATGAACCAAATTGCAACAACTGATGTGATGCTGGCCTGCGGAGGGTGACATAGGATGACGAATGTTTAGAGTCAATATTTTTTTTAAATTTTATTTACATCATTTGTAACTTTATGTTGATAATCATCATAGTGTGACCCAGACTTTCTGAATTGCCTTGTGTATGTTTTGTATTATTTTGTTGAAATGCCAAATAAAACTAAATTTTACTCAAACAAAACCCTGCCTACCTTTGGTCCTGGTTTGCCTGGCGTTCCTTGCAGCCCCGGTGACCCTGACAAGCCTCTGTCACCCTACAGAAAAAATGGAGATACACACTCATTATCACTGAAATCGTTTGAAAGATAAATTAAGTAAATATATATTCAGAATTTGGCTATCTGAAATCCTTGTTCCATATTTGTTTCATATAATGGTGCGTTCAGAGTCCAGCAATTTCATCACTGCAACATCGCTCGATACGCAGGATATACAATCATCGTTTGAAAGATAAATTCAGTAAATATATATTCAGAATTTGGCTATCTGAAATCCTTGTTCCATATTTGTTTCATATAATGGTGCGTTCAGAGTCCAGCAATTTCATCACTGCAACATCGCTCGATACGCAGTGTTGAAATTGGAAAGACTGTATATTTAGGACAAGCCACAGAGTTGTTCATCACAAATCAACAACGATGCATCCATGCATAGCCACCTGAGCGTGATAAAAACACGCAGACGCATCAGATGCAGAGTTGCTGATTCACAATGAACAATTCTGTGGTGTGTTTGAATACCTTTCAAAAACGAAAATCTTCCTGAAAATGTATGAATTAAATTTAACAGTTAGGCCTACTCATCTTCATAAAAATATTTAGTATAATCTGAAGCAAAGTGCTAGTTTGTGAATGTTTGCTGCTTTGACGTTTTCATTTTTTTCCCAAGCACCCGGCTTTTGCAAGTAGCTATAAGTACCTGATGCGCAATGAGCAGTGTGCCGATTTATGTGTACTGCATAAACGCACTTCCGTAAACACTGTGTCGTGTGCATAAGAAGCGCCCTTAATTGTCAGTGCTGCATGCATGGAATATCGCTCTCTGAATTATTACAAGTTTTTACCTGTTTTAACTGATTAAATTTTGCGAATCGTGAATCATCTTACATGTAAGTACTTTTTGAACATTAGTGACTCATTTATTTGATTTTAGACACATTATTTCAGTGGAATTTTGATGATTTTTCCTCTGCGTTATCATTGCTATCTGATACTAGTAGTAACTACTGTTAATTGTATTGTAGCCATCTTATCACGGATCAATCGATTACTATATTAATCATGCCACATTTCCGATACAGCAGGGACTCATTGCACACAATACGCCAAAACATGATTAGCGGCAGGCCTAATAAAATCCACGGGCTGGAACGACTGTTATAACACGTCTGAAAGAGCTTGGAATATTGAAAAGAACTAGGCGTGGCTGTCGGGCAGGCAAAAACAAACGCCGAAAATACATGTTTGCATCACAAATCGTAATGACCGAAATAATCAAAAACTAGATAACATAAAACAAGTCTTCAATCCAAAGAACTTAATTAATATTAAATGTTCTAAGGGCGCTTCTCGTAAAAATATCATTCATAAAAGTCGCATAGCATGTTGGAATGCACAATCGATGATGAATAAACCCGTTCGAATCCCAGCACTGGCGCTTGAGCTACAAAATGCCCCTAAAGCAATTATTGTCACATCTACATGATTAGCCAATATATGACTGATTAGTCTAGTTTAAAATAGAGTGGTGTACGTGCCAGCTTAGCGTTATGCAGCTTGTCTGCCCTGCCGAGTATCTAATGGATCGATTTAAACAGACAGACAGACATAAAGGACGTTAGGGGGCACTCACGGTGCAGATTCATTTTAGTCCTTCAAGCACATGGTAGCCCTAGCTATAAGAAAGTCTCTCCTGTGTATATCTCATTTTTGAAAAAAGTGGACTTGGGTCAGTCTTGCATTCTGGTATTCAATTTTCTGCAGGTGCAGGTGGTACTTACTCTGTCTCCTTTGACTCCAGGGTGTCCATGCCTTCCCTGAAATAATCCAAGAAAAAAAGAGAGTTACACTATAAACCTAGGATAAATAATCCAAGAATAAAAAAAGAGCTAGACTATAGACCAGTGGCGTAGACAGGCCTTTCTCCAAGGGTGGGCAAACCACCCTAGATTTCCCCAATGGATTTTATTGAGCAACTTTACAGGGGTTCCAAGGGGCGGACTCGGCGGAGTTTTTCAAGAAAAACCGCCAAATATTGTGCTTTATGAAGTTTTCAACCTCATTTTTAGCGATTTTCAGCTTTAATTGTCGTAATTTTATGGGAAAAAGGCAGTCCCTGCCCTCTTTATTTTTCTTCCAGGTCTTCAAAATTTCTCCAAAAAATTTCAGAGGTGGGCAAATTGCCCACCCCTGGCTAGGCCACTGCTATAGACCTAGGAGCACAATGTGTATAAGCTCAAATTCTACCATCTCTTGTCTCTTAACCATTGTTGGCAGGTGAACAATTTGTTAGTTGCCAACTAAATTGTAGAATTTTATGAATATGAGTCAATATTGATATTTGTAATTGGCTTGATAGAGCAATAGCCCATAAAGGATAGAACTATGTACGTGTATTCCACTTACACCTTGTCCCATAATGGACAAGGTGTAAGTAGTCAATATTTAAAAGGACTTATTTTGAAATGAGCAGGGAAACATCAAGGTGCATTAGCTTAACTTTGAAGAGAAGATATTGGAGAGCATTACAAAGAATATGTTTGGATAAACTGGATCATTTAGAGAAGATCAATAATCCGGTATATGTGAGTGATAAAGAAGAGAATTGCTCTGGAGCTCTTTGACAACACTGCCATTGTTATATTTATCACCATAAAATCCCTGTAGGCTTGTACTTACCGGTAATCCTGAATCACCAGGCTTCCCTACTATGCCAGGCTCACCCTGCATAAAAACAAACACAGACAAATTTAGTCAGAACAAAATCACACCAACTACACATCCACTATTTATGTCTATAGTTGTTTTTGCTCATTTAAGTTTGGAAGGTGTTGTTAAATCCAAAAAGAGTATCTAATCAAGAGTTCATCATGGCATATTGAAACAATAATAGATCCTACCAAAATTGCATCCCCTATCATCCATGACTTTCTTGATTTTTTGACTGACTGGGATCGTTTTCATTAGATATTGATAACCTCCAAACAATTTGGCTAATTACTTTTTCTGTTATGGCCATTTATTGAGATCCCGAATTTAATTCAACAAATATAGGAAAGTACATATGAGCATTTGGTACATTTTCTATCATGAGGAAACTTGCTCTGACTGAGCCATCATTTAAGGGCAAAATCCACTAGCCTGGCGGCTCAGCTTGAATGGCTCGCATGTGCACATGCTCGCTGCTTGATCACTAAATGGGATGCGAAGGAACTGGCCAGTTCTAGAGGAAACAAGTTCATGGAAAATATGCATATGGATGTCTTTAGTTAGCCCTGAATCTTCATTTCATATTGTTTTAAGTCAAATTTATTTTTGAACCAAATTGTATAATACTGTTTTAAAGCAAACAACATTCAAATTCAGAATTGTATGTATTTGTACATAATAAAAAATGCACATATTGTAAGACCTACCCTTTCGCCTTTTGCTCCATCAAAGCCAGAGTCTCCCCTTTCACCTTTCACACCCTAGAAAACATAAACAATAATTGTTGACATTAAGCAAATGATGTCAGCGTTCTCTGTCGTGCTTTTTTACTCTGTCAAGATTAGGCCTTGCTTCATCAAGTTAAAAACTGTGCACATCTCTTTCACATAATGGTTCAATTGTCTATTAAAGTTTATTGATTTATTTAAAGCATTTGGCAAATTTAAAGCTACGGTCACAATGATCGTACGATCAAAAGACTCGTAAGACTCCTTTAAGAATGAGGCTCGTACAACGTTCGCACGACGTTCGCAAGAATAGGTATATTTTTTTACAAATATCTGACAAATGTTAATTTTTATGAAATTTCTTTTCTGGGCAATGTTAATAGATGTATTTCCCTTTGACGAAAAAGAGTTTTGTTTTTAAAACAGAATAAAAAATACCCTTACAACTGGTCGCAAACGCCTTACAAACAAGCTGCGATCAGTTGTTTTGACCGATTCGTACGAACGTCGTACGAACGCCCCAAGAACATTGTACGATCAAAAACAGTTCTTAAGCTCCCAGCCTGGTTATTTGTCATGTTCAATATCTTGCTACGAGTGCCTTGCGAATACCTGCATGCAATTGCCGCACGACGTTCGTACGGCTTTCGCACGACTGTCGTACGAACATCGTAAGAGCTTTGCCCTTTGTAATTCCTATTCAAATGAATGCTTTTTAATGTGGAAGTTGACAGAGACGTGCTAATCATCTCTCTGGGATTAGCATATAGTAATCACATTTGCTTTTTATGTTGATATTGACATGGTCGGTGAACCAGGAGGAGCCATTGGTATGCTGTTCTCAAACATTACTAGTCATTGATTATGTCAACGAGGATAGGCACTGCGACTGATTTTTAATTTCAGGGGGTTGAATACCGTACTCTTACCGTGCTAGAAGTTGAAAGTATTGAGTGCGAGTATGCTTTGCAATAGTGGCACCATGGAGAATTTGAATATGATGTCACCCCCCTTTTTTTTTCTTAAGCGAGGAATTTGTTGTAATGACGGTATTTTGTGCCATAAAATTACTTTTACCCTACTCTTTTCACTTTCTGTAATTCTACACCTTCTCTTAATACCCTTTCTTTATTTGTTTTTTCTCTATTTCGTGTTGTATCCCCCTTTCCACGCTTTATTCTTGTACTTTATTGACAAAATTGTCACAAGTCTATCGCACGAACACAGTCAGAATTGTGTGCGACCTTGCGAGCTGATTATGTGTAAACACTCTTACGTAAGACCACCGCAAGACGCTCGTACGAATGTTTACGAAGTGGTCAAATAAACATTGTTAATCGGTCGTATGACCGCCGTACGACCTATTGTGACCATAGCTTTAGCCAGCCTAATCCCAATAGTGCATGCATTAAATTCAAGGGATGCCTCCATGGTGTGAAAGACAGAATCTGGGAAAGAATTTTTGATTTTAGATGCAGGAGGAAACGGAAGTGCTCAGAGAAAACCTGCAAGGACTAGTTTGGATCGACAACCAAATTCACTTGCAACCTAGGTTCGAACGGGAATCGAACCAAGGCTGCAGTGGTGAAAGCTTGATATGTGGGTGATGCACATTCAGTAAGCCTAAATCCTCAAATTTTATTTTTTTTAATCAAAAGGAGCATTATTAGTTTCCTCTGTCGTAATAAATAACCATATAGTAAATATTCAAACTACATAATTTTCAAAGTAAATAAAACATCACTAACATTCAATCAAACAACCAAATTACAAAATAAATATTCACATTTCACAGTTAATTAAATGACAGGCAAGAGCTATGAAATAATTGACCATAAAGTGCAGCTGGCAAAAGTTTATCAAACAACATCGTATTTTTGCATGAATTGACTTTTGAGATATAAAAAACAATGGAAGAACCATAGATTTACAGGGGTGTACAAGACTCGCTGCCATTTTTATTCCAGCATAGAGACAAAATTGGGGGTATTCGGGTTTTTGCCAATGATGCAACGCATATGCATCATAATGCACAAATTATTGAAAACATGCGCACACGTCTTGCATAAAGGTCTGCAGCATATCATTCGCATAATACGTTGCACAGTTTCTCTTCATGCGCAACCCAATCTCGTTACTCAGGGTTGAATTTGGACCTGAATACCCCCAATTTGAGCTCCATGGCTGATAACGCCATTACATGGTCCGATATAAGTCTCAGTGGTATCTCCCCTGTAAATCTATGGGAAGAACAGACATCAATAGCAAATGTCCATGTTTACACATTATCCAAAACATGATGATGATAAAATTGGATGATTTACGCCCGATATTGATTGGTCTCGCTATGAGTTTTAAAATATTGGGCTCGACTGTGTTTCGCACAATATTTTTGCAACTCATAGCTCGACCAATAAATATGGGCTCAATCGATCCAATTTTATACCATTATTTACACCTTGCTGTTATTAGAAAAATAAAAGCATAAGAACTTTGAATAGCCAGAGAAACTCCATCCCCCTACATAAAAGTAAGCAACCAAGTGTATTCTTCATTTTGAAAATCAAAACATATATTTTTCAAAAATGAATTTTACCCTGTCCCTTTTTGGAAAAAAATTGACAAAATTAAAAACTTGCCATTGAATACGCGTGGTTACAACTTTTGTGTGGAGAGGATGTCCAGATCTGGAATGCTCTACCTTGATAAAAGTGCATGGTTAGGAAAAACAAACATGTGATTGCAGAAAAGTATATGATAAACAGTAGAATTAGGTACAAAATGAAAATAATTGAATGAAATGATCACAACTTGAGGTAAAGAAATTGGCGTTAAGAAAATTGGGTTTTGTTAACATAAGATAGGAAACACATCTCTTCAAGGATATAGAAAAAGGGGCAAAACAAATAACCGATAACGGTGGAGAACCATGAGAAAAAATGCTGTGGTATGGAATAAGTTGGCCATTGCAAGCACTGAAGGTGTTAACAGCAGAGCTGGATAGGAAAACAAATGTGAAGAATGAACTAATGTTAGAAACGAGCGACTTACTCAATGAATTCCTTTGTTTGATTTAGAGAATAGAGGTAGAAAGATGAGAGTTAGTTGTTATTACACTATAACATGACTGGAGACAAGATTTTAAAGGTCCCAAAAAACTTCCTTGATACATTTACAAATTATTTTGACACCCCCATAAACAAGGTATAGCTAGATTTTGGGAATCTCTAATGGATGTACTGTCACGAATGTATAGGTTCGTTCAGTGTATAGACCTGGCGGGGAAGTCTTCTTTTGGTCTATGCGCTGTGAACTCGCTTTGGGTGCGGGAGGTCCCGGGTTCGAGTCCCGGCTGGGTCGTATGAACAAATTTGGAATTTATTAAGGGCTGGTGTGCTTCGTGATTATTACAGTAGAGTAAAGTGGGTGGGTTACGTTCGCCTGTTACAATTTGGTGGCAGCGGTGGGATTTTTTTCATACAAAATGATATTTCCGAATAATTTTCAAAATTGCTCCCATATTCTGCTGCTCAGCAACAAATGCAACTACAATGTGTTAAGAGGACAAGATGCAAGTGTTAGTAACTGGTTACCATGGTAACACGTACAGGTAATCCTGGTATTCCGTCATTGCCTTGTTCTCCTTTCAAACCAGCGACACCAGGATAGCCCATAGGCCCTCGGAAACCCTACAGATCAACAACACAATAACGATACAATACAACCACCAATGGCTACATGAGCAACATTCAATGTATGATGTCAATAATCAAGATTCTAAAGGCCTAAACTATTACGATAAATGTGAAAGTACACATTTTGAAACTTCACTCTCTTGATTTTTTTGTATTGTTTAAGATGGAAATAAAGATATGAGACATGAGATAATGATCTATTATACATGTATGTTTAACAAATACGATGTGATGAATTGACCCTTTGACCTCATGAAATTAAAAATACTAATCAGTTGCATTATGTTGACATGATGCTTACAACTCATCCATGATGTTGTGATCCCATAGTAAATACCCTGGGGGCACTCCCATATGTCAGTGAATAACGGCGACTGCAGCCCAAAAGACCCCCTTTTTTATTGCTAAGCTGACACCCAATGACCCTATTTTTTAACACCTCCTACACCCAATACCTTATTTTTTCTAAGTCTTACACTTAATGACTCCCGAAGAGGCCTAAACACCAACAGAAAAATAAATATCTTTATTTCAGTATCTGAAACCCCCCTCCCCTGGTAAACACATTAAACCATGGATCTAGAAAAGAACATGCTGAATGTAAGAAAACCTATCCACATATAAGAAATGGAGAGCGTTTGAGAAGATTCCAGAGAATGAGAAAGAATTATGTTGGACTCCATACATCTTCCAAAGAACTTTTACAAGAAACATGATGTTAATGATGAGAATTGAATCTTAGTGACAATCTTTGAGTTTGAATGTGTCACATGCACTATGTCAACTACAGTAAACCAAGGTATAACATACGGGTGTGCCATGGGTTCCATTTAATCCTCCGTCTCCTCGTTCTCCTTTCATTCCTGGTAAGCCTGGTGTCCCTGAAGGACCCATCGCCCCTGGAGTACCCTGTAAATGACAACATAAATTGAACATACAAACTATTACTATTGTCAAAGTTCCTAGAAGACTTATTAAATGCTTTCAGAATCTCTGCTATGCTGGCATTTCTTCATTAAACTCTCTAATTCAATAATCTCTGCATTGCCACAGGTTTAAATTTTGAATATGAATGTTGAAAACATTTGTACCATTTGCACCCACCATATAGTTTTGTTACCGACCAAAACTGTTTCAGGACTGAATTGAAATACACACAAAATGACAGCGCAAAAGATATTATACCTTAAAAACACAACAACAGCATTTCAATTCCTGGCTTCTTACATAGTACATGTAGGCAAAAAAAAAAAAGTCTCAGGTTTTCAAATTTTACCACATTTCTTTCTTTCTTTTTTTTTTAGGTTTTCAGGAGATTTTTTGCTTTTTTTATTTTTTTCGTACATAGAAAGATGTAAAAAAAAAAGGGGGGGGGGATTTGCCGCTTTGCTGGAAAAAAATAGCGATCTAAAAACTAAAAAAAAATATTTCCGCGAAGCGCATAGACTTTTGACTAAAGAGGGAAAAAACGCGTAGCACTGGGGTTTTGGGCCTGAGACAGAGTTTTTATTTGTTTGTTTATTTTTTTTTAGGGGGGGGGGGGGGTTATACATTTTGGTTTTTTTCCTGCAGAGATAAAACTAGAATGGTAACTTACTGGAAGACCTGGTGTTGCATTATATCCTCTTGCTCCCTGTAAGCCAGGTGGTCCCTGCACTCCTATTTTTCCTGGTGGGCCCTGTAGAGAAATCAAAAAAGTGCATGCAATGAAAGTGATTCGGAAGAGCAAGGTAGGGCAGCAAGATCAGAAAAATACTAGTATTTGAAGAAGATGCTACCAAAAAATGGCAGATTAGTACTTTTGTTAAATACAATCTTCTTTCATGTTGATGTAAACAACATCCATATTTTAGACAATCAAAATGACATATCAGTTTTTTATAAAGTTCGTTTAACTGATTATTACACCATCTTTAAGAAGTTTTTGAGAAAGATCTATACACAGTATATAAAAAATATTAAAATTCAAAATCTGAAGAAAAAAAGATAAAACCTATGATCCTCTTACTCACCATTGGTCCTGGGGGTCCAGCTGGGCCTGGTACCTGTTCAAAATCAACCAAACAAATCAGTAGGTTACAATTCATGTGGGAAAACATACAAACTTAAAAATCATATTAGAGCGAATGACATAAGATGAATCGAGTAAGTCGACATGTTTTATAAGATTTGATATTTAAATCTTACATGGTCAACCTTTGGGGAGAAGTTGGAAAGGAAAAAATAGGAGTGATATCAGCAAAGAAAGTATTTTTTTTAGTATAATACATTGATTGGTGTCCTTACACAAGTCAAAATCATGTTCAAAACACAAACCAGGCTTAAATCCAGATTGTGTTACACCTAGACCTATATTATTGAGAAAACATTATTTTCTTGTATTTCTCTTGAGCATGCTGAGGGCAGTTATATTAATGGACCTTAAAATTTGCTAAGACCTTTCATACTAAAGGGAAGAATTTTTTGTTTTTAAATTTGATTTGGAATTAATTTCGCTACCAAACATTTGGTTGTGACGTCACCAGGTATTTGTGATCGAATTTTAAGTATAAACCGGTAACAAATATTTGAGGCAATCTATATGGCAATTCAACACATGTGCAATTAAGCGCAAAAGTCAATCATCATTTTGACGTCAAGACCAAATGTTTGGTAGTGAAAATTTTGTTTGAAAGCCGACTATGTTTTGGCCCTTACTGATCTGAGTGAAGACAATTTACGGCCATGAAAGCTTTCTCATTAAAGCACATAGTTTATACCACCAGATTAAATTGATTGTTTGGTTCTCATGTTTCCCCCACAATTTCTAGGATTTGTAAGATTTTTTCAACATATTTTAGGCAAAAAAGGAAATCCTCCTCTTTTCCTTGAGCACTGTTGGAATTATCAAAACTTCTATCAATGCTAATTTTACAGTATGTGATCATCCCTTTATCATCAATCCATCAAAATCATCTGAACAAGAACCAAACAATTACTTTATGTGGCCTTACAAATGTTGAAAAACAAGTTAATAACACACATTTTCAAATGTGAACATTTGCCAGTTATAAATCGGACAATCATTGATACTTTCGCAGCATAATTTTAATTTGATACAGATGATATATGTAACATGATATAATCCACATTTATATAAATAAATTGAACCAACAATTTAACTTCTATTTGTGAAAAAACAAACATGAAGAACATTGATGTTTTAACTCACTGGTTCAAATAATTCAAACATTCCACTGCCATCAAACTGTTCTCCCTGTGAATAAAGCAAAGCATGTGCAAAGTAGCAGCATTAGCAGCAAGCAGTTAATAGTTGGTTGATTGAGTTATATTCAAGGCAAAGAATATGGGTATTTATATGATATTTTGATCCTTCAGATCAATATATGAAAAAAACCTTTTAACTATTGCTTTTACAGAATTATTCCAACAAATTCCAAACTTAATAAAAAAAAAAGGAAACATTTTGTTATAAATTTTCAAATGATGTGGCTACAGCAATCTTAGTTAGCATTACTGGTTTGCAACTTGGCACCATTTTGTAGTCATGGACTTGGTGCTGTAATCATGAGCAAACCACTTTACTTAAAAGCGCTTTTTAAAAGAATCATTTTGGAAGAAACTGCACATATACATAAAGTGAAAGAACAACATGTTTATCTTTTATGATTTATTATGATTTCATTTCAGATGAAGACTTGAGTTTGTGGATCAGATTTGTTATGCTACTAACCATATCCCCCTTTTCTCCTTTAGACCCATTGATGCCTGGTGGACCCTGTGAAGCATAAAGAGGCACATAAAGCTTTATTTAGCAGGATTAGCATTGGCAAAGAATCAACAAGTTTTTTACAATTAGCCCCCCCCCCC
>JXSR01S067958.1:0-14155 GCA_000969725.1 Ophiothrix spiculata | reverse complement strand
AAAAGTCCATGATGGATAGTGCAAACGGAGAAGAAAAAAGCCTTTCCTGACAGAATAAAAACAATCCTATCTTCTTGTCATACAGTTAAGTTATGAATTTCTTACTTCATTTGTACTCATAGGCCTACTAAGCATCAACTAAAGTCCTATTACATATTGTTGTTATATAAATTAAGTTACAAATATAATAGTCCAGTGCGATTGAACCCACCAAAACCAGTCAATAAGCCGAGATAAAATGTCGATTATGTAACCACTAAGGAATGGATTGAGGAAAAGGATTAATTCAAGTCTGTTGGACCATCCCTCCGGAGATAACTTCCATGATAAAATATCAATTATGTCTGTAATTGAAATTCTGAATAACTGGAAATAAAATTTGAATTCATGTATGTTATTTCCTGTGATATATCCCAGAGATTTTGATTGATTATTATCAAGTTCAAACACTGTACATTTTCGGAGCTAATTTGTCAAGCCATGTGTTTTTTATTACCCTACTTTGTACAAGTCATTCTCCCAAATCTGATTAGGAAATATCCACAGTGACTTCATCCCTAAAGAGAACCCTTGAACTCACAACTTGCTTCTGTGATGCTAACCGTCCTATAATCACTTAGTTTGTGTTGTGTTTTCATTAAAATGAGCCTAAAGTTTTTAAAAATTAAAATCATGCAAGTCTGTTACTTTTATTGCAGTTTGCTTTATGATGTACTCTCAGTCCTGAGGAGGGGGGGGGGAGTACTTACATTGACAGGTATATGCCTTTTGGGGTGGGTTTTTCACAGATTTGGTATAGCAATCGGGTGGTTATCATCTCAGATGAAAGCACCCAATTTATGAAAATTGGGTGCTTTTTGGGAAAATTTGCCAAAAAAAGACACCCAATTTGAGTAAAATTAGGTGCGTTTCCATCAAAATTGGTATATTGATGGATGGCACATACCCGTACAAAATTTTTTGAAGAACCCCCCCTCCCGGGACTCAGAAACAGTAAAACAATCAATTCAAAAAATTAATCAGAAACATCACAAATCATATGTAAAAAAACTTATATTCAGTAATTTCTCCTTTTTCCCTTTGATAGCTGACATTAAATCGATTTAAAATTAAAATCTTAAAAGATTCTACATATTGTAAGTTGTAACTATCAAACAATACATAAAGAAATGATTAGATTTTAAGCAAAGCATTTATTTCTAAACAAAAACAAGCAGATTTGTACACATGTATCATTTAATAGCTAAACCAATCACGCAGTAAGGCTCAAAACATAGTCGGCCTCGAATCAAAATTTTCGCAACCAAACATTTGGTCGTGACGTCACCAAATATTTGCGATCAAATTTAAACTATTAACCGGTAACAAATGTTTGAAGCAATGTATATGGCAATTCAACACATGTTCAATTTAGTGTGAAATTCTATTTAGTCTCAACTCGGTGTTGAAGTTATTTTATTTGGAGTCAATCGTCATTTTAACGTCACAACCAAATGTTTGGTAGCGAAAATTTTGTATGGAGGCAGACTATGTTTTCACCCTAACCAGAATTAAACTGTGGTCAGGCTGTAGTGATAATGATAACAATCACAAAGTGTGACTGACCTCATACTACCAGTGCTTTACAAAGCGATACATTCTACTGGTATCATTATTACTATAGTCTATTGCTACTTCCATTATATTTTTCAAAAATATCTTAGCCAGAATCAAAGCTTAGCTTTGCAAGAATTAAGCTTAAATCAAAAACCTCTTTAAAAAAAATAAAAAACCTCTTTTAAAATAATAAGTAAACAACAGAAAATATATGACATCATTTCAAAACAAACCATGAAGCCCCAGCATGTATAAACAAGAAAAAAGAAAATAACATTTTTAAACTGCATTTTAAATTCTTGCACAAATGGTCAACAATTCCTCTTGTAATTTGCTGGTAAAGTTGATCAAGGAATGTACATTACTTTGCACAAAACTTGAGGGAAATTATCAACCTCAATCACTTAAATTGTTTCAAAATCAGCTAAAATATCATACACACTTGATGTTCTACCGGCAAATATAAGAGAACCAATAACACAGGAATTATCCGAATGCAAAGCAATGCTGCCGCCACCAACTGCTTAAAAGAAAACTTTGATTAGCAAAATAATGTTTCAAAATAAGGAGAGCTTGGAAAGTATAACCGTTTGCGAGCGAGCGAGGCATCAGCAAGCCATCCTACCTGAATCCAACCATCCTCTGTAACTATTGGTCCAGCACTACCTTTTTCACCCTGTGTGGAATTATGGGTAAAAATTATCAACTTGGTATACCAGAACAATTGTGGCTAAGGATTAGTTCAAAACTAATCGATAGATTGATAACAATTCTTAGAAATATAGCTGATGGCATCAAAATGATTAAAAATATCTGTATTAGTTGAAGTTATTAAAGAATATGACCAACTCCTAATCCCCTGCCTCATCACCCACCCTTACTCCCAGTTTTGGGAAAAGCAAGTGAGAACAATCCCCATTTAACAAATGAAGGGGTAGGCACAATATAGTGCTAACCCACACCTATTTTCCAACCATCTTTGTTCTGGTTTTGAAACAGATGCATTTAAAACAAGTTATTACATCATTTTTCAATTAATTTTGGGCAAAACATCTCTGGTTCAGTTTAATTATTACCATAACGTATACTATTTTCAGCAATATCATTGTATGGCTAATATTTAGCCATTTAGAAGTCTAAGGGTGGCGAAAAAATCAGACACTATGGCTTAGCACTATATTGCCCCTGAATTCATATTCAGCGCCGTAGATCATTTAGAAACACTGGATGTCTTCTGGAATCACTGAATTCATAATCCTTGCATCAAGTACTCTTAGATCTTGCATTTTGAAAAAGAAAAAACGTTGGCATCTAATGTTTCTGCAATGTGCAAGACCTCGGGGCAATATAGAGACAAGAGACTGGCTTGTTTTATTGAAATCACATGGGACTCAATATTAGTCAAACAATTTTTATTCACCCATGTACTTTATCATAATATAGATTTCGTAAATTATTGTTCATCATTCTAGTAAAAAAAACATTCAAATCAAAACCAGTAACTTGTGCAAAAAGAGGGTTAGCACTTCATTGCACCCACCCCTTTAAATTCAATCAGTATTAAACTGATTTTTGATGGGGTGCTGCCATATTAATTGTTTCAACAAATCAGCATTCCTAAAAAAGATACCTGTTCTTCTTACATTAGTCGAATTTTTTAAAGTTTGCAAAATTAGTGCTATTGAACGATCAACACTTTCGTATTTACATTATAGTTGCTATGGGTTTCATGGAACAATTTAGGTCCTCAACACCTTTCCAAACTTATACAGAACTTAACAATATTACACTTTATGTTTTAAGATAACTTACTTTAGGTCCTGGTTGTCCCTCACTGCCTGTTAGACCATCTGTCCCAGAATCACCCTATTAAAATCAATTTAAAATGGGAAGAAACACGTTTATCATTTCGAAACAGATATCTGTTTTGATTAAGAGAATATAGAATATATATATCTTGTCTATTGCCAGGACAGTTCCATAGATTTCACTAGATAAATAATGAACAGCATTAAATATCTCTATAGGTGGGGTGGTGGGGGTGGGGTGGGGGTGTGTACACTCAACTTATGAATTGATGGGAGGCCTCAGGTTCTGAATATCCTATCCATTTGTAAGGTTATTTGGGGCTAATTTAATCAGGGTTTTTTCTACAAGACCCATATGACCATTTTCCTTTATTTTTGAAAAACTGGACCTATGGAATCATTGTAACCTATGTTTTATGATTTTCTGTAAAAAAGTTACCCACTGGCAATGCCCCCATGAAGAATTATTCGCGAGTATCCCCAACAGAGTGAATATATGTATTTTCATATTCTTTGTTAAAGCATAAATGTATACAGTAACAAACACTAATATTTCAAACCATTTATGTACCAGGTATACACTTAGGAGTTTACAAATCCTACAATATGAATTAACTCACATGGCTATACAAATGGCTTGTCAAAAAGGAGGGGAGCATGGCCGAGCGGTTAGAACACGGGACTCATAATACAGAGGATGTTGGTTCGAGCCTCGGTGGCGGCACTGCCAGTTGGACCATATCTCCTTGGGCAAGAAAATTTACTCTAATTGCTCTGTGGTTCGGAAGTCATGTAGAGCTGTTGGTCCCCTGTGTGAATGCTCCTTCTTGGGGCGCTGCATACAGTGTAAATTTGGTGAGTCTATGTAGTGAGTGGAGAGAACTTGTGCAGTTTGTTGACAAACCCATCAGTTTCTTGTCACGTTATCTGATAGAGATTTTGAAATCATGATCACAAGAAAGCAACTATGCTGACTAACCTTTAATCCAGGCTCTCCTGGTAATCCATCCATACCCGTCATACCTGGTGGACCCATTGGACCTGGCAAGCCTTCTCCAGCTAAACCCTAAATTGATGAATAAGAAGTAAAAAAGAGGGTTTGGGTTAATCATATCATCATTTATACCAAGCCATAATTCAGGTCTTATCAGTGACTACTTTATGTCGATGTCACACAGAAATGCCATGCCCTCAGTGAATTTCCTCAAACTCAAATATACAACATGGAAACATAGTTTTCTTTTTAATGCTTGTATCAAAACAAAGTCAGATAATTTTTTTTTCTTGATTTCAATGATACGCTTTGACCCTCAGTCTCGGCGCTTCACTGTACCTGAATCAGCAGTAGCTGAATCTGCTGATTCAGCAGATAACAGCTGATTATCATTGGTCAAAATTGTGACCAGTAGAATTAAACACCTTGATTTCTCGCTTGCCCTATCTATCTAAACGACAATCGTTTGTGAGTATAAGGCTTTGGCAAAGAGGTTGACAAAATGGTGATGTTTACACGTGCAACCTCGTGTTTATACGTGTTACAAGAAATACTGCACAATGACCAATGCGCCACATGTTTGACGTTCAGAACAGATACTGCCAGGACACTGGTCAATCAAGTGCTAAGATTGATTATCCGCTTTTTTTTTTTTGATTTGTGCAAGATATAAGACATCCGAGGCCAGTGAAACAAATTGTCAGTCTTTTTGGACAGAATTTGTTATGTTCTGTGGCTGATATGGCTGGAATACAAATGTGCAATACAGGACTGGAATGTTAGGACATCAAATGAGTAGAATTCTATCAACAATATTTATGCCCATTTATTGAACTGTAACAAGTATCAAAACTACAAATGCAATGCCTCATTTCGTTCAGCCAAAACAAGACAGGCCTACTGAATTAATAATGACACACATTCATGATAGCAGGTGTATGCTTGACATTGATGGTTCAACAGTGAAACAGACATGACAAAACCACATCTAAGTTTAGTCAGAAGGTTTCCCATAATCACAATTTATTGCGATAGAACATGTTAAATAGCTTGGACAAATATCAAAAGATTCGATAATTTTCAACAAACCAACGATCACTCAATTTGACATTTCAATCAGCCAATACAATCAAACATGTGCAAATGTTGAAGTTGATTGAATAACGAAATGCTTTCAAGCCAAACACATATATCTGTTAATGATGTCATGATGTTTCAGTGCATATATATGACCCATCATATCGAAAGGTACCTTAAGGGTCCCAAAATGAAAACTGATTTTTTGGTCTCATCTGAAAGAATATATATTTTAAGCTTTATAATGACACCTTGCTTTTGGTTATTGGATGTTCAATTGCAAAGTTACATCCAAATTGGTAAAAGGCATCCGGCTGATTCAGTAAACTAGAATTCGGAGAAAATCGAGTTCAAAGTTTCTGTACGGTAAGATTTGAATGGAGAATGGATTTTTATATTGGTTTTTAAAACATTTGTCTTGTGTTTTGGAACCTGATTAATATGATAGAATACACTTCAAAGGTAACGTTTCTGATGAAATTAGAAATTTGACCTTGGACGTGATTTTTGACTCAGCTCAGCTTCAATGGCCTGTATCTCATAATTTACTATGCTGACCTTAAGGTACCTTTCGATATGACGGGTCACATATGGCAATATTGAGGAGTAGCTGTGTACTCCTTTCTGAATAACATATAATAAGGTTGTCTTTTTGAAAAAAGAATCAATATCTCCAAAACACTTACAATTACAATCATTAAATATTGTACCAATAATAGCACTCATGTATCTAAATCACAAGTTGCAAAATCACAGCAATATGAATATAAAGTACCAACATCAGATCAGTTCTCGTTGTAAGCCTTGCTATTGCGTAAGCCACTTGTACACTAAACAGAACTCTGTACATGACAACCCCCAGGGGGGGGCACCCCCATATATTGGCACGCGCCATGCTCCTGTCGATAGACCCCCTTTTTTTGGCTCAGCTCTAACCCAATGACCCCCTTTTCACTGAGCTGTCATCCAATGACCCGCTATTATCTCGAAAGTAAACCTTATATCCTCTTTTTTATTGTTACTCTCATCCATTGCCCTGATTTTTCGAGAACCTTCATCGAATGACCCCCCTTTTTTCGCTCAATTTGTCATTTTTTGAAAATTTGAAGATCAGCGATTCCGTAAATGTCAAAGTTAGGCTTATTTTATTCCAAAACTGACAGCGAATGACACAGTTTTTCGCTGTTGCCAACAAATCGCTCGGAATGACCTCGTTTTTTTTACCCTCTACACCGAATGACCACCTATTATTTCTCACTTATTGCCCCTACATTTCGAAAGCCGGTAGGAGCAGGTACATCACTTTCAAATTTTAGTCCCCTCCCCCCGCGGTGACAACCTAAAACTCACATCCTGAGAGAGATCTGCTGCTTCTGACTCTAATCAAAGTAAGCTTACAACTTATTGGGATTAAAATGCTTTTCCTCTGACAGCCCAGTTGTGCCATTTAATACAACTCACCAAAGTTCATATCATGTTAATCATTATGCAGCACAACCTTTCACTCATAAAAACTTAACATCATTCTTTTTTCATCTCATCAGAGTAAATATAGTGATGAAAAAGCCCTCCCCTCTCTCCCGATTCAACCTGAGCAAGAAGCTCTTACATCCACGTCCATGTCCACCTATAAAGGTGAAATTCCTTTTATCCGTTTGCGGTGCAGTTGCGGTGCGTTTTGCACTGTAAGGGTACTTAGTAGTGATATAATGTAAAGCACACGATTGAATGGTATCAGGTTGAAGCTGATTCAATTTTGACCGTCCATTTTCAATGTGGTTCAATGTTATCATATTCTCTGTATGAAAAGTCTCTACACGACCAAAATGCATTCAAAACGGATGAATCGCTCCAGGGACCGATTCGAGTAAACGCATGAGTTTCAAACGGGCCGGATAAAAGGAATCACTTTTGCTGAAAACCATTATATTGATTCAAAACGCACCGCATTGAAAACAGACGGTCAAAATTGAATCTCAGCTTCAACCGGATACCATTCAATTGTGTGCTTTAAATTATACCACTACCAGTACCCTTACCGTGCAAAACGTAACCGCACCGCAAACAGATAAAAGGAATCTGGCCTTAACAGACCACTACCTGGCCATTACCCATGCAGCAATTTCATCTCTGCATACCCTTATGAAGAACTTGAGCTTTAGTGTAACTTTCAAAAATGAGATTTTAATCAGTTGGCTCGGGTCAGTTGGGACTGAAAATGTGACCAATATGCTAGTAGCTAGTATCGTAATTTGTGCTCGCATGGTTACACCTACAACTAGTTATTGTCCACACATGTATATGTATCGTATGGCAGAACCACCCATCGTATAAACCATATTACCGTTGATATTTTTAACTCATTCGAGACAAATGACAGAATTTGTGTTTTGTGGGTCATTTTCTACTGCAGCAAAATCCTGGATATGAACTGTTTAAAAAAAGAAATTGGACAAATATTGCTGACATGTGTCACAAGAGATTGCCTAAAACAATGCTAGATAAACTTCCGATGACTTTGAAGTCGTCGATTTAGACAGAAAGACACATTCAACAATTTCAAACATGAGGATACATTATACGTGATGACACCGATACAAAAAAGCAATAAATCTATTTCTTAAAATAACCTTCCCTGATTTGTAGTGTGAGTTGATAAGATAAGACTTTTCTGGATTGCTTGATAAATTTATGTTTGATAGGAAATCACTAAGGACATTCAAACATGATCCACAATGCTTCAAAAACATTTATCCTTTGCAAAATCCCAAATTCCTACCAAAATTGCAATTTTGTTTTCATACATGATCCAGATTATTCATCATAATCCAGAACTGCACGTCCGACAAGCCAACGGAGACAGCCCGTCTGTACACAAAACCCAAAACTTTAATAGCGCACCGGTTCTTCAAATATTACCATCATGTCTTCAATACTGACATAAAAGGCTTAAACCATAATGATTGGTTAACAGAGCATTGCAAAGTACATCATTGCACAGTCTTAGTTCTACGGCAATCTCCCTTGCCATATTTGGATATAGGACTAATTTTGGCTACAATTTCAATGAAAATTGCATATATCAATCCAACTGTCTCCTGAAGCATTTGACCTATTCTTATTTCTTGTCATCAACATCCTCCTCATCATCAGTGCAAATTTCATACCAATTCAACTCACAGCCATGGAATGAACTTTTCCTTTATGGATGAGGTTATTATTAATATTCTGCACTTGAACGGAATGACAGGATGGGTAGACGTTATGGACAGACCGTAGTCCCTGCTCCCAAGGGAATGCATGGGGAACTGTATTGATATCCGGTGGAACCCTTGGGACATTGATTGAAATTTCCTGAGATCTTCACGTCAAGTTCAAGAGCTGGCACATGCTATCAGTCTGAGGCTGTAATCACATTGAAATTAAATTAAAGAGTTGTATGCATACAAAGTTATGTGAGTAAATAGAGAAATGTATGTTAAATACTTTTTTCTGATAAAGTGTAGTTTTAAGGCAAGTGGTCCCATTAAGGTCCCATCAAGGTAGAAAATCTAGGAAATGCAATATTGAAGATCATCTGCTTCTATCTGTCATACACTTGATGGCAGTTTGAGACAATAACATTGGCCATACATTATGTGGTGGTATCCACCCGTAGACCCGCATGGTGCTCTTGTGCTGGCCATTAATTGCAGATGGCCAACATGGGTTTTGTCCTGGTAGGTCATGTGTCACTCAATTGGCTACTATGTTTCATCATTGGTCTACCATATTGGATTCCCGTTCTCCTCCAAGAATTGATGCTGTGTTCCTTGACTGGTCTAAAGCATTCGATAAGGTCAGCCACAGTATTCTTCTGGAAAAGCTGCATAGCTATGGTATATGTGGTCAGATGCTTAAATGGTTCACTTCTTATCTTTATGGGAGGAGGCAGAGAGTCCAATATGGTGGTCAATATTCTGACTGGTTTGATGTTAAGTCTGGGGTCCCACAGGGGTCAATTTTAGGCCCCATGCTTTTTAATATTCATGTTCTTGATCTTCCCGCAATATGCAGATGATACTGTCCTCTACAGGCCTATTCTATCTTCGGTGGATGAAGAGATACTCCAAAAAGATCTTGATACTATTTGGGAGTGGAGCTCACTTAACAAACTACCCCTGAATGCTGCCAAATGTGTTGTCATGCACATTACTAGATCGCGTCACCCTATTTCAGTCAGCTACAATATGAATGAAACTCCTCTGGACAGAGTCAATACCCATAAACACCTTGGTGTGACACTTTCATGCAATCTGGACTGGGGAACCCATATCGACGAGGTTACTAGTAAGTCTCAACGCTTACTTGGTTTTATTCGTAGAACTATCGGGTCCAATGATCCTGATACTCTAAAGAAACTTTATTCTGCGTTGATCAGACCTATTTTAGAGTATTGTGCCCCTGTTTGGGCTCCTTACAAGGGTATTCATAGACAGAAGTTAGAGGGGGTTCAAAAAAGATTCACCCGTTATTGTTTTCCTGGTCCCTGGCATTCCAGGCCTTCTTACACAAACAGGCTGCAGACACTTGACATTCCATCTGTTATCACTCGTTTTAATTATTTATGCATTATGTTTGTTGCAGGTTGTCTATGGAGCAAATATGATGTTAAATGGAGTAATTATATCACACTCAATACAAGCTCATCGAGACAAGCCAGCAACATAGATTTTCGTCACTTCAAAAGTCGTACCGACACCTTTCATCACTCCCTGTTCGTAGCCTTCCCTAGAGTATGGTCCACATTACCAAGTAACACCTGCAGGGAAATTGTTTTTTGTTTGCCTGCTTTTGCTCGTCATTTACGTAATTCTGTTTATGTTTCTTAATTTGTTATTTGGGGGGAGGGGACCATCCTTTGTTATCGGAGACCCACTAGATAGTGATTAGGTTCGCTGTTTTGGAATCCGCCAGGGACTGGGATGGTTTCTTTATTTTGCTGTGTATTTTATGTGTTTTTCTATTGTGCTTTATGTTATCTTTGTACACCTGGATTATTAATAAATCAAATCAAATCAAATCAAATCAAAACCATTATAATTTCACTGTTGTTAGGAAATCATCACAACCATTTTGCCATTCGCCATAATTTTATGGCAGACAAAAATTATGGCAGACAAGGCCAATTTGGTGCTAAACCTATGAGAACTTAGATTGTAATACTCCCTAATAGCTCCACAATGTGCTCAGGTTGCAGAGCAACAGGACATAACATGTTGGCTGTAGCATGGCTTGAACTCACAACCTTCTATTTCAGAGTCCTCAATGTTCCACTAGTCCATCCAGATGGACCTCGCAAGCGAACGCTTGAGAGGTACATATAGATGGACTATGTTCCACTAAAACACACAAGTTGTATATATTTTATTGTGTACCTCTCCATTTTCCTAAAGAACTCAGGCCAAAATAGAAAAACAATGATGACATGTGGTGATAATACGCATATTAAAACATTCTAAGAACCTACCAGTCATGTTTTTGTTTTGTTTCATTCTACTTTTGTTTTTGTTTTAAATGTGTCACATAAATTAGACCAATTTGACGAGAAAAAGTTTTAAAGCATACAGATAAAATTGATATATTTTATGTCATAATCCAAATATGTAGGGTTGAAACCATCAAAATGGTAATGTGCTCAACCAAATAGGGAGCATGAATACAAATTAAATATTAAACATTAGTCTCAAGTTCAAATATTTTATTTGTATGTCCATATGTAGCACCCAACTTTAACAAGAAGTAAAAAAGTAAAGTTGAAGAAGTTGTGAAGACATTTCATTCCACAGATAGCATTGATGGACTGAGCCATTCATAGAGCTTTTGAGATGTAGCTTATTTCATGTTTCATGTGCTTTTACTATCGATTTAATACCAATCTGTCCCATAAAATAACTCAAATTATGTACCCATATGGTAAGGTCGTTGCATTTGCTCAATTTGCCATTGTGCCTATCCTTAAACATGGGGTGAAATAGTGCGTTTTTATAAACATTAGACCATAGAATAAAACATATTTGATTCTATATGTTCCCCTTTTCATATTTCTATACAAAACATATTCTTTTATCAAAATATGAACAGAAAATCCAAATATATGTTTCAATTTCGTCGGACAGGCTGCTGATACATCCCAAAGTTATCCTGTTTTGTATACAAAAAGAGTGAAATTCATACAAAATTGGCCCATTGTCAGGCATTAATGAAGCCCTCAGGTGTTCAATATCTATCATACGGAAGTTGCCCTTTATATTTTATTTCTGCCAAGGTCCTGACCTATCCAATGATATAAGCATCTTCCTGATTGGCCATATAGTTTCATCGGACAGAAGGAAAATGTCATGGTACACTCATGATACATTATTGATAGGAAGCTATAGTAACCTTGCGTGTGCAGTGAGCTGGAAACACAGCAAACAAAGTACTTATTGCAATGTGGCAAATGATTTAATGCATAAAACACTGGTAAACATTACGATATGTAGATAATTTTCAAAATCATTATTTACCAAAGTTAAAGACTAGGCTAATGGTGGGTTTACACTGTGACGACTTGTCAACGGAATGTAGTGGATTTGAAAATCAAATTCGTTTATTTACGTCAGCCAGGGTCGCTACATGATTTTCAAGACCATTACCTGCTGTCGACAACAAATCGTCACAGTGTAAACCCACCCTAAAGTATATTCTGTCCAATATTTGAACATATTTCCCCTGGACCTTTCCCGATATCAAAGTCTGGCATATCACATACAAACTGGAAACCCGGACTGGAAACCATACCATGACACATTATAATGGCACTGATTAAGGAACCTGACATCACTAAATGATTACTAAACCCATTAATGTCACCTAAATTTGCACATAAATTATGATTCAGCAGATTCTATAGCATTCTCAATTGAACTCATCTGGTCCAATTCCTCCAACATGTTATTACAATGTGTTCCCACTTGACACTGATCTTGGCTGCTAATCATGCCATATGGTAATAGTTTGAAACAGGATTATTTGGGTGGAATACACAATTAGCTTGACTTTGTCATTATTGTTACCTTATTGTTATTACCTTATTGTTACTGTAAAAGAACAAGAAAGCTCATATGGGAGTGCACTTCAGTGGTAATTTGTGTGTCATTTTTAAAAGGTGTTTGGTAATTTGTATGAGTGGTTGTCATTATGTAGAGGTGTCCAATTTATTTTCAATGCATACACCAGTAAATGATATTATTAGTAACAGGAATATGATAAAGTTCTTAATGTTACTCAAATTCAAGGGTGTAACAAAACAATTAACCTAATTCATAGCTTTATCAGAATGTGGAGGAGCAGACACCATTTTTTCACACCTGTTTCCAAGTAGATAAAGACGGATGTTCAGTTAGGGTTAAATAATATAATTTTACAAATATTAGTTCATTTCCTGCAAAATATAAGCAAACACTCAATTGAATCTTAAAGATGCTTTTGCACTAATTGTATCAGAAAAGAACACCAACTGCCCTCATCCAAGCAAATACACTAAAAACAAAACAGGGTTGTACAAACAATTGTGACCCATCATTCCTAGAATCCTGAAGGCCTACACCGTCGTTAGCATGGCCCTTCATCATCACTTTTCTGTGCGGTTGAACACCAACTACCCTCATCCAAGCAAATACATTAAAACAAAACAGAGTTGTACAAACAATTGTGACCCATCATTCCTAGAATCCTGAAGGCCTACACCGTCGTTAGCATGGACCGTCACTACCCATCAGACGTGTTAAAAACTGGAAGGAAGAGCAGGAAATCTTCTCACTCATTACCGTCATTGTGCCAGGAAACCAAGTACGCTGCAATGGCTTCAAAAACTAGCCACTTTTATTATCTTTAGTCTTGTATTTAGGACAAGTAACAAAATGAAATAGTTCAGCATCACAGTGCTCCTCCCAATTTTTGGGAGAAAATATCTAAAAGCACTTTGTTGTTAAATTACGTATTCTAACAGCTTACAATATTTTGGAGAAAACAATCTAAAAGCACTTTGTTAACTTACATATTCTAATAGCTTACAATGCATCAGAAGATTTGGGTTTGTGATCATTGTGAATTTTAATAAGATATCATGTTTGCAAACTTTATTAATATCAAACACAACCAAGTTTGTACATAACAAAAATATGTCCAGAAAGTGATATGGTATGATGGAAACAAATCTAAGGGAGGGGACAAAGGAAATTTTCCCACCATTTCTTCATTTTAACTCAGACTAGCTCTACTCTGATTCAGGACTGCTCAGTCTACCCAACAAGCAACAAGTGCACTAAGAGAAGATACCGTGTGTATCCCATCATGCATTGCTTCATATAGGAAATTTTGTACAGGAAGTCATGTGAGTAGTTAGTGATGAAACATGCACAAAATGCAAGATTACAACAAGTAACTTTGATTTATGGACATTTAATCACCAACTACTCACATTTATTTCCTGTACAAACAATTCCATAAGAAGCAATGCATGATGGGATACACATGATATCTTCTCTTAAGTGCACTAGCTCTAACCACAGCAGCCAAAGACGTCCAGTCGCGCGATACTCTTGGGACCGTTTCATTCTAACAAGCCCCGATACAAAGCTATACAACGCATGGAATT
>JXSR01S067952.1:0-13252 GCA_000969725.1 Ophiothrix spiculata | reverse complement strand
ATCACGGTTGAACTTCTTTCAGACTTAGTCCCAAAAGTTTTCCCTTTTTGGCTATCAAGTTCAAGTTTAACTTTGTAATCTTGATCAATGCTAGGTACAGCCCCGTATTTTTTAAAATCCCCTTCTTTTATACGGAACTTTCTAGAATCCCTTGCCCGACATGAAGGCAAATTTCCTTTCTTGGAGACCTTATCAATCTCATCCCATTTCTGTTTCATGGTATCCTCTAAAGGAAGTCTTGAGATGTTGACAGATTTTTTCGGCCCCTGAAGTGATTCAGCTAGATAGGAAGTATGCATCTCCCCTTCGTCCCTGTCCAAGATCAGGTTACCGGGGTAATATGATGGCAATTGTTTTAGTATTGAAGACCATTGTATGTCTTCTCCAATCTCTGAAGGTGTTGGGCAATATGACCCCGCAATACTCATATCGTTTGAATCCAAAGAAGCACTATCTGATTAACATGAACTTTTTTCATGAAAAGCTTCCAATTCAGAACGACTTGCATGCAACTCGAGCTCATCATCACTAGGACGCTTTCCTTCTGAGCCGATTCTATTTAGGCCTAAATTCTTGAGCCCTGAAGTTTCCCCTACATTTTCGCCCTTTTCCAGACTTAAATTGGGGACACTTTCGGGCGCTTTCCACTGATCAAACATTTTGTCCATCATGGACTTCATCATCTTTTCATTTTCCTCCTTTAAAGATTGCATGTAGTTAGTTAGGTCAGCTTTTTCTCCAACCTCATGGCTACCCTTTTGATGCTGAGATTGGGTATTTTTTTGTACTGGAGCCTGATCTTTACTTTTACCCACACTTGCCTTAGATCTTTTTGATGCACTAGCCGTGGGAGCAGAAACCTTTATTTTGGGACTCTTTCCCCCTTTCAGGTTTTTTTCAGATGCTTTGGACGGAACCTTTGTCCCTTTGTTTGCTATTCCCTCATCCTTTTCTGAGACATGGTCACCTTCCCTAAGGTTCTTTTCCTCAGTATCAGACATGATTGATAGGGAATCTTATCTTTGTAACTGCCTTTCACTTCAGGCAATAAAGATAGAGTGTGCCTAGTTAAATGGTTCACTCAAGAACCTGTAAGCTAATCTGAGATATTTTTTTCTACTAAATTTGACTCATACACAAGACCTACTTCTATGGTTCACTCAAGAACCTGTAGGTTAATAGACAATGTGTTTTTCGTCTACTAATTCTGACTCATACACCAGGCCTTAGAGCTTACTGGCTTAGTTCACGTAAACAATTCTGGTTCACTCAAGAACCCATAAAACCACATGTGCTATTGAGCTTACCTTATCAATTTAGATACAAAAGACTCTATACACTAGGCTAGTAAAGCTTACTGGATCAACACAAGAGTATATTAACAATACACCATCGGTGAAAGCAAAAAACTTTGTGATCGCGTATGTAAACAAACGGCAAAGTCATGAAGTCTTCCGAATTCGGCAGTCTAAACAGCACGCCTGATCATCAGAAACTGTCACCAAAATCGGGAAAAAACACACAAAAACAACGCACCTTAAACATCAAAAAGCACCACAAAGTGTTTTTAAAGGCTTACGTTACCCGCTGTATATATTCACCACTGATCGTAATATCGGAGAACACCAAAAATAGGTCCAATTTTATTGACCATCGCCGAAATATTTTCGTCAATGCGCGCCCAGGAAATAACTGGGGTTTTGGTAGATGGGCAGTAGAGATGGGCATATCGATGTAAAATGTCTATTCTGTCATGGGCGGTATTAGGTCCTAATCCGGGTAAATGCCTTAATGTTATTAAGGCGGTAAGTATAAAAAATGTATGGAAAATACATTTTGCGACAAAACGTTACTTAATTTTACGTTTTTGCAAGTTTATTTTGTACCATACCTTCTCAACAAAGTGCTTGAAGTTAATAATAGTATACATTTCCAGAAAAGAATTTTCACAAGGAACATGATGGGGATGTTGACCAAAAATGACATTTTTATTGATTTGAGGAATGGCGACTGATTGTTTTTTTGAGAATTTGCATAGTTGGTATGTTAGTGCTCATGATGAACACCATTCCTATGTGCTTGGTTTTATTTTGACCAAAAGTGGACTAAGTGAGTTTTGGAAAAACACTCTTCAATTACTCTTCTACCGCTAGTCTGAATCAAATTTCAGAAGAGCAGTTTTTTGCTTGTCTCACTCAATGAGATCAAATCCATAACATTTGAAGCTCAATACTGTAAAAACAAAAATGAGACAGAAATTGTTGGCAAAATCATTACAAAGGAGCATATTTTTCAAAAGAAAAGTTCAAGACTGATTCTAATATTTTCTTTATTGTTGTACGTAGACCTAACCCAGGCACTAACCCAAAACCACTTTGAAATCAAGTAAGCTCCAACAGCTAAAACAGGACTGCTGTATGCCATTTCTTTAAGAGGTATCCTGATTATACACTAAGGCCTAAAAAAAATTGTTTGATTGGCGTAACCCTACCGACCCTATTTTACCGCCGACCCTAAATATTTTTATTTTTTTTGAGCGTGGTAAAAAAAAACCAAATCCCAAATTTGATGGTAGTCGATTCATGGGGCCCGAGATATGGCTTGCAGGGCATTCAAAAGGACAAATAAAGATGTGTTACAGAAGAAGTGAAGATATTTTTGTATATGTGTCGTATATTTTGGGTCTTGTATGTGAAACATAGACTTTAAAAATTAAAAAAAAAAATCCAACCTACCTACCCTATTTTATTCTATGTTACGCCAATCAAACAATTATTTTTTAGGCCTAACCCCAATCGTAATTACTATGACAGCTTGAGTGATAAAGACTTAATCGAAATCGATTACAAAAATTAATCTTGAAAATTATAAATTGTTCTCATATTTCTTCACTTTGTTCTTGAATCTCAATGCTGGTTTAGTTATTCTTCTTGGTCCTGTAAGTGTAAATGAGAAATACCTAAAACAATTAATATCATCATGATTTAATACCAACAACAGAGCGAACTCATTCACACAGCAGGTATGCCAACAATTTAGCAAACTCATTCACACAGAGGGTATGAATTATTCAATTGTTAAAGCTGCTCTTGTTAATTTGAAACAGCTCTTCTTAATTGCTAAACAGCCCCTCTTATTTATTCCAAAGTTGGTTTTTAGATTGCTCTTCCTGAGAGCCCCAGACGAATGATTTAGTGCTCCTCTGTAAATTTCAAAAATGAATGCCTGCTTTTCCTAGATCTTGCATTAGTGATATTTTACTGGTAGATTGCCAGTATTTAAACAAGCCAATAATACATAATCTTTACTTATTTCACCTGAAAATGTTTTTGGTGGTAACTATTTACCAAGTGAACTGTACAAATTACAATCCTGCATATATGTCAGTGAAACAGTCTGTACATCAAGTACCAGGACTGAAGAACATCGCAAAACTGTAATATTAGTCCACTTTCTACAATAAGATTTGATTCACCTGACCATTATTTTATTTAAAATGCCACCTGTATCGATATTTCTTTATTGAAAAATTAATAACAAACAAAGAATAAAACTGGTAGAATCAAATTCCATTAATTGTGGATTGACTGAATGCAAATCCATAATTTTATCATAAACAAACTTGTTTTACTTGAAAAACTGAAATAAAAGTTAAAAAGTCCATGTAATACTGAGTGAAGCAAATATTCATTAGTATTTTCATATCCTTCAAGATTGTGCTAATATTAGCAAATTTCTTGCTTAGAGAAAAACAATCTAGATATAGCATATCGTTTTGTAGTAAATTAAAAAGACACAATTCTGATTATCAAAACACTTGTAAGAATGTTGCACTTAATAATAGTAATAATATAGAATAGGATCTTTATTGCCTCTGAACAGACAATTTTCTGTTGATTACGTCTATTCATTTGAAATTAATAACACTCTTGTAGCCAGAGGTAACACAATATTTGAAACATTATTAATCCCATCAATTCATAATTTGTGATTCAGGTATCTAGGTTATACAAATCAATATATTTCATCAGTACTTTATGTAGCAGAATATGCCTGATATACAGCTGTTAAAATTTTAAATGTGGGGAAAATTAAAAAATTAAATATTTCATAACATGAGATTAAAGCCAATGATTCAGTTTCTGCTTTTCTGGAAAATTTTGCTTTTAAAAGAAAGTACTGATTAAAACACTTGCTGAGTTTTTTCCAGGTCTGAAATCAAAATAATATATTTTATGGTAAGAATATTTTTTTAAAGGGGATTAGAGCAAATATCTGATGATAAAAAAATAATTCAAATAAAAATACTCCATATAGCAACTGCATCATATATTCTGTTATAAAATGGTAGTTCAGAATTTAATTGTACAACAACAAATATTAAGGGCCTGTCTGTTGCTTTCCTTTGTATAGAATATTATATACCTGTTTTTGGTATTTATTTTCAATCACATTTCATGTATATTGTTGTAACAACAACTATTTCATGATACAATATATTCTATTTTAAAATATTCTTTACGATATTAATTTTTCATCATAAAATCTCTGTTATAATCCAAGAGTGCACAAGTGGATTGGTGTAAATAATTTAAAGTATTCTAAACGATAGTGATTACTGAACCAGGTCTTACTGAACAAATACTGGCATAATATTTTTATATAAAGGAAAAGTCCTAACAAGAACTAAATCACAAGATTTGTTAATGCAGAAAACTCGTGATTATATATTCTCCAGCCTGTCCCCATTTACTCCCCAATTTGACACTACTATAGCAGCTATAAAGTAGGGCATAAAATCTCTACTAATCTCTAGAGTGGTTCTGTGTCATTACTATCACTACACTTCCAATAGGACTATCAGATACATTTGAAGGCATGGGAATTTCAAAGTATATATTACATAAATTGTGAGGGACTTAAGTGAAGTTGATATCAAAGCCTTTTCACAAAAGAAACATGTTACATTTGCTTTGATTTGTTTATTTCCTTGAGTTAAATTGTATCAGGAATCAATAGTGTCAAGATGTGTTTAGTTTCTGTTACTTGAATAAAAATACAATAATTGGTACTATACAATATGCTTGAATGATTTATGATTGTACCCAAGTTTGTACATAAGGTGGAGTTAACAGTGACAGTAGCGATACAAATGATAGGGCTCTGCTAATGATATCCAATCATAAGGCCATTAATTGTTTGTCTCAAAGTTCCCATGCATATTATGCTTTATTGTGCGCATTGGTCCAACAATATTTAAATAAATTCCCTTTTTGTTTAATTTAAAAAATATTAAAGTTTCAACTTGAATTTCACACATTTTTTGTAACGGTGCTGTCCGATGCAAAGATGTATCAGTGGCGTAGTATAATCATGTAAAATATGAAGGGATATGGACCCAAGTCACGAATAGGTATATCAAATAAGGTGGAGCCGTTTCAAGAAATCATTAAAATCATGACAAATGTCTTTATTTTTGATAGAAGTTGTTCACCGAACCATAACACTTTTGGTATCATATTAAAGATAATTTATCCAGGTACTAAATAAAAAAAGAATTAAAGCCACAGGTTTAGCAATAGTGCAGTAATTGACCAAAATGTCGAGTGGGTCAAGGGTGGAGTCGGTGGGGGTGGCGCCGGTGGGGGTGGCGCCCATAGGATTACATGCAAAAGTGTACGAAAGTTATGATTTATAAACACATGTATTATTGAAAATAAAAATGCTGGGATCATAATTTTTTGAATATACTTCAATGAGGTATGTTTAATGCTAAAGCATGTGTCGAAATTTGACATGTCATCCAAATTTTGTTGTTTCTTAATGCCTTATATGTGGGTAATTTTCTCTATACATTACTGTACAAAACATGCATTTACACTCGAAAACTTTAAAACGACATATCTTTTGACCGAGTCGACGTAAATGGTAAAAGTTATACATTTTTCAAAAGAAAATTTGCCGAGGAATCCAATTATGTGATTAATTTTTAGGTAGTGTATGCATGAAAAAACTTTTGACCGATACATGTCCCAAAAATTAATGAGTCGTTTCATAGATTTTGACCATCCTCAATATTTTGACCACACTGAGATTGGTCACCAAACGAATTATTTTATGGAAGGCTATCATTACATCCTTCAAATAATGTTTGTGTCATCTGGATACACCTTTCCCCAACAAAATCTCATTGTGCCAAGTTGGTTGACCAAAATGCACTTTTATTTTATTTTGTACCCTGTATAATTTTTACCCATCCCTAAAAATTATACTTTTTTAGGTAAAATTGAAATCCTCGGAAAGTAAGCTTTCCAGCAATATCTAACCTTGTAGGTTTTAAGTGTGTATATTCAGAGTTACGATCCGTTGAATACAAATTGGCATGGTTTTATCAATGTATTTGTGTGAAACAAAAAATATGACCAGTTAATGACTTATGTCCATATATATTGAACTCTTTTCTTTCAATGTAGAGTAGCACTCAGGGTTCAGTCACGCATGAAAAAATCTTTTAAAAAATACATAAAAATCAATCAATGTTTTTCATTAGTTATTCAAGAGTAGGAGAGCTTTTACAATTAAATGTAAATGGCCTAAGAAAAATCTCTATGATCTGATATCTGAGTGCAGTGCGGAACAAATATACTTAATGCATACCTCTACAGTGATGCTCTCTTTATAACTGTGAAATTCTTGCGTATAGGGATCAGACGAGTGGTGATAATGGACTGGCTGGCTGTCATTCAGTGAGCTTGCTATTGCATTAGTCCACATGAAAGCAAGGGCGTAGGAAATCAAGTGATTACACTGTCATACAGACATGCAAGACAACAAGTCTGACATTTTGTGAACTCACTGAAGAGTAATTTTCATTGAATTCCCCATCTATTGTAATCTGATCAAATTGTTATGAAATTGGGATTTTTTTTTAAAGGTGCATAATATAAAGACACCCAAAAAAGTATCGCCTCACTTGAAAAAATGGCTTGTGCACCAATATGGAAAACTTTTTGACAGATTCTTGTTGAATTACAAATAATATTGTACAAATATAAAGCATTGATTTTGAATGATAATGTAATAAACATGTGTTGTTTTGTCTGAAAAACCAGGCGTGACATACGACTCTTTGAGTTCTCCCCGTTGAGCTCTGAATTACCTGTTTTTAATATCTACATTAGTACATTATCTACAATTTGTCTAATATTAGCATTCGCAAAATTTACTAGTAAACTGAGCATTCCATTGAGGCAAAAATTGCAATTTTTATGTAATCAAAAGAAAAACATGGCATTCTAATGTTTATGTTTTAGATTTCAGTTCATGGTCTCGATGGTGCGAGTCCCCACAAATGCAGTGGAAACTATTTTTCTTTTCATGATTAAAAGGTGTAGCTGGATTCACATTTTCCTGGGCAGATAGACAGGATATACCCTCAAGGGGAAAACAGGAATTAATACTAGAAATAGTTTCCAAAAATATTTATTTTGAAAACTGCAGTATTCTATTTATGATTTGTTGGTATAATGAAATCTAGACTACTAATTAGTGTCATAGGCTCTAACTTGGTTTAAAAACTGGGATACAATGTATATGTCTTTTCTAAGTTTTTGAATCAGTGATTTTATTATATAACAAGGCCTTAATATATAAATTCATATAAAACAGTAGCCAAGCAATAAACTTGACACATTCTGATTAAAAATCGATGAGACTTGGTTGCTTTGCCAAAAATTATCAGAAAAACAATAACTTTATTCATCTCTAGGCAAATCATAGGTAGAAACTTTTGACACACAGTTTAGTGATGATATATTAGAACTTTGCTATTATTAAATATATTGAGAGAGCTTGTGTGGTCTAGTGGAACAGTGCAGGACTCAGAATAAGAAATGTCAAGAGTTCGAGCCCCACTACAATCAACAGGTTATGTCTTTGGGCAAGACATTTAATCTTGATTGCTTTGTCAACCTGAACACATTGGTGAGCTGTTGCAGGGAATAGGCTTGAGAACCTAATCGGGCAGTACCCCTAGTTGATGCGATCTGATTGTGACAATTTCCTAGCGGTAATAATGTGAAGCGCTTAGTGAAGTTTGAATTGATGGAGTTAGTTTATATAAGCTCTATATAAAGCATCATATTATTATTATTATTAGTAGTAGTAGTATTAGAGACTGGCTGTCAGCATGTACTGAAGTTTACCAACCCTTAAATTATTTTGTGGTCAAAACACATGAGACACTTACAAAAGAATTTGTTGAGCCGCACTGCAAAGTTAGTATCTCTATTTGTCTTGTCATGCTCTAGCAATACAGGGATATTTTATGATCTTGATGGGGTTTAAACCTGATTTGATTTCATTTATTTATTATGATGAATATTGAAAATATCGGTTGATTCTTAAACCTTTCAAAATTACTAACAACATACTTTGCTGTAATTATTGTCTAGCCTTGGTCATAATTAGAAAATAACACTTTCTAATTTTCTCAAAGTTTAGTTAATTAAAGATTTGTAAATGGTGTTAGTTATGAATACCTATTAATAATAAATATAAAATTGACCAGAGTGGGAGGGGGTTGTGAGGCTGTTTGGGTTTTACTAAAGCCATGCTCATTTATCGTAAATTGCTTGCAGCTTGGGTGTTTTTTTTATTTTAAATTTTATTTATATATATTTTATATAATTTAATTTTCGCTGATGTTAAAAATTGTTGTGTATTGTTCGTAAATTGCAAATGATTTGAATAATAATAATTATTATTATTATTATGCAACAGGTTTTATAATTCAAAATATCTGAGGACAATCTATGTACCGTTGTACAATTCAATGCAAATCTTGATTAAGCCTTGTTTAGTTAGCAGTGGGTGATTTTAAATGTCGAGGCCCAGAATCAAATTCAGAGTGTATGAGAGAAATATGAGAACACTTACTAAAATCATTCTAAATAGCCAAATATTATGTAAATCTGGTCAACTGGACTCATTTTTTTTATGACTACAGTGTCGCTCCTCATCCAAGGAGCATCATCAGGCCGTCTGATCTTCTGTCAGCTTGTTGATCAGATTTAACATTATATTTTGCTGTTTAAAGCAGCCTTGATGATTGGCAATATTCATAAATATAAAATCATTCTACATTCTTATGCCGTTTACTAAAATAAGAGTTATAGGTAAAAGAAATTTCATTTTTTCTTATCTACTAGTGATGAAATGCAGTAGCTAACCAAAACACTTTAAAAAATACCTTAAAATGTGCCAAATTTTAATTAATATCTAAATGGAATCTTAAATATCATATATGAAGCATTTGACATATTAATTCTCTATAACTTCATATCTCCAATAACTCAGTTGTATTCCATCCTACCTAAAACCATTAAAAATACCTTTTTAAAACCACTATACATCAGATAGTACCTTTAAATTAACAACTTACTAGAAATCCCAGAACTGTTGCACACAGGCCTCTCAAGTCTGTTCCCATTTATGCTGAGAGCTCAACTTGACATTGCTATAGCAGCATTAAAGTAACACATACAATCTTTAACAGCAGGTTTTAATGTCATTACCATCGCTATACTTCCATTAACCCTAACCGTACCAAACAACAAAATATCACAATCCGCCAAGTGAAGAAAGTCCAAATACGTCATAGACTGGAGTTAGTGATAATCACGAAATCGCTGTCATGGCAGCGCTTGCTCAGTGTCTTGACATAATGACAATTTGATTGTGCTGCATGAGGTCACTATTCGGATACCCATCATTATTTACTTAAGGATTTCTGAGGAGATTTTTGGATGGAGAACAGGTTGTGCACACCTACATATTGGTCTACACTAACTCTAACTCTACAAAACCACAAAATATCACAATCCGCAAAAGTAATATTGCCTAAGTCTAAATACGTCATAGACAGGAGTTAGTGATAATCAAGAAATAGCTGCCATGGCAGCCTGTGTGTGATAAAAATATACCGATGCATCGGATGCAGAGCTGTTGATTCCGATTATCAACTCTGTAGCATGATTAAATACCTTTCAACAACAAAAATCTTCCTGAAAACGTATAAAAATATCTAGCAAAATCTGAAGCAAAGCGGTAATTAGTGAATATTTGTTGCTTTAACGATTTCAATTTTCAATTGTTCCCTAGCACCAGCTTTGCACACACTTAACATGCCCGACGTGCAAAGAAAAGCTGTGCAGTGCATGATGCGTTAATTTGAATATCAATTGTTGATTCATCACAAATCAACAACGGTACACTCCTATAAGGAGATACAATTATGATTAGGTTATTATTTAAAATGATACTTTCTGCCCTCTGACAAAATGCACAATTATCCTTAAAGATAAGCCTGCAAAATCTTCTATTGCATGTCCGACTCATCTAGTATTTTATCACAAATTAATTGTACCCAAGTTGTGCAGATGCAGGAGCTCTACTGATAATACCCAATCATAAGGGAAATCTAACTGATCTGATACCTGGATGCATAGAGTGGCATACTTATTGCATACCTCTGTAAGAATGATCCAATCTTGGTGTTACAACTTTGTAAATACTTGCGCATAAAGCTGAACTGAGTGGTAATAATAGCTGACCGAGGATAGCAGCCATCACAAAAAAAAGTTTTGCTATTGCATAAGTCCACATGCAGGGCAAACAAGTGACAACATTGTCACGTAAGACAACAAGTCTGACCTTTTAGGAACTCACTGAGGAGAAATTTTGCATTAAATTCCCACATCTTTTGTAATCTTAAATTGAGGTTTCTCAAATTTCTCATAAAGTACATGGATAGCTTTTACAATTTAATTTTTCACTACAGCTATGGGGAAAAAACTGTTTTGCAGTGGGCGGACCTTCAAAGGGTGATTTTTCCCCTTTTCTTTTTTTGTTTGGGGGGGGGAATGAAAAATTCATTCAAAGAAATTTTCTTTAAAAATTTAACAAAAACAGTGGACTTTACATGATTTTGGCAAAACTATAAAAAAAAATCTTCCAAAATGCAACAAATAAATTTAACCAAAAAAGTAATGTTTCTTTATCAAAACTCAAAATATAAGTTACTTAAACTCTTGCTCTTTAAATTAAGATTGTACTTAATCCCATGTATTTACTTTTCTCTACAGTATCCTTGAGCCGGAGATCAAAAGAGACAAACCTGTAATCTCTTCGCGACTATAAATGCTATCTTCAACACAGACACCTTTTACTCAAGTTACCTATTGAAGAAATAATCCTTTCATATCATAAGTACATCAATTAAGATGTTGATGTGTTTAAGTAAAATTCGTCACACATTAAGGGTGCATTGGTAAAAAAGGTCATGCTGTATCACCAGAGCACTCCACATATACAGACAAGGTATCACTGTTGATGAATATCTGAAAATTATCTTCAAATCATTTCCAAAATTTGAGTTGAAATTATCTTAAAAAGTCAATAAATCTTTTATTGGTCCATCCTATATGGGAATAAATTCAAAGGCAATGATGAGACATAACGTCAGAGAAATATACAAAACACTTTACCCTCTCCATACCATAATTGTTTACCTAAATGCACTTGCAAATAAACCTCCCATTCACAGACTAAACGATTCTCTCTAAGCATTTTATAGATGTAACTGATAGCATAGATTTTGCCATTATAGGTTATTTCCTTTGTGAGGCTACTCTCAATTGCTTTTAGATTCATCCAGTTAACTGGTAATAGAAGCTCTTTTAAGAGGCAATTCATGATCCACTTTTCAGGCTCAAGGTCACCTGTATAAAAATTGAGTTTTTTAGCTAATAAGAATCCTTGACTGTTATTTTTTCAAATGTGCTTGCACTTTTTAGAAAAGTGAGAAAATGTGCCATTTTCTAATTATTGTCGGGGTCCGACAATAATTACAACACAGTAGCCTACGGAGATGATTAAAATGTTGAAAAGCTTGTAACTTGAAAACGAATGGTTAGAATAAAGTGAAATTATCAGCATTCATTTATGTTGTACTGTTCTGTGAGGTTTTTGTCACATCAAAATCATAAATTGCACCTTGATCTTATCTTGACCTTAATTCAAATCAGTACTGACACAAATCAACAACTAGTAATACATCAGGAAAACTTTTCTATGTGTAACTTGTAAATGTAAATGTAAAAATGAGAAATACATAAAAACTATTAATGTCATATATTACATTGATAGAATTGAATTACCAATCAATAGTAAAATCTTATTTCAGAAGACTGAGCAACGGTTTCATCAACTTTCATTCTATAATAATCAGTCATATATAATTGTCAAAGACTGAAACCATATCACTTATACTTATGGTGAAAGCTTATCTCATATTTTGGACAATCATAAGCAATTGATTATTCCCTTAGGTATTTAAGATTAATTTGCACAAAATCCCTTATGGCATATATGTGCATAGAGGTAATTTGATATAAGACTAATACAGATTTTGACCAGAGCAGGACACTCAGTATCAGATTCCATGAAGAAGATTTGGCCAGAGGGGAAATGCTCAAAAAAAACTTAATAAAGCTACTCACAACTAAATCCATCAATCTATTTTGTTATTTGGTATGTAAAGGTATATGTCAAGGACCTTAAAGGCATTGTTTTAAATTGAGCTTAATATTTTTATTTCATATTTTTCCTAACCCCCCCTCCCGTAGGTTGATATTATGCAATATATATATATATATATATATATAACTAGAATCATATTGATATAGCATTAAGAAATTGTCATAAATTATGGTCGAGAATATTTCTAATTTAGAATATAAATGTAATATCAGTGCACTATATTAAATCCAGGTTCTTATTTAGTTATATAAATCAATTTTTACATCAGAATGGCAGGATTTGAAGATAACGATGAACTTCTGAAGCATTTGACATTTTCATTTTAGTATTAGTTGTAAATGTATTGTTTTCTAACATTACCTTTAACCTTTTGTCCATTTATTATATGCATTGCTACTTTTAAAAGAACAGCCTTATCAAGTTTATTTATTTTAAAACTAATAATGAATGATAAACAATTAACATATCATAATCACATTTCACTAAAAGGCTAAATGAAAATATCTTATCACAAACAAAGTTCTTTTTAAGTTCTGTATTAAAATTAAGCAAGTCATATAAGCCCAATTAAGACTGAACTTTCAGCCTTAATTCGCGTTTAAATTGATCTTGTCTACTGCCCTCTTTTATTTTTCTTGCCCTTCTGTTCAAG